>QRFJ01004363.1:82778-211150 GCA_006176705.1 Cocos nucifera | reverse complement strand
AAGGCCAAGTGGGACTAATAGCCTTTATAATCATCAAAATATAAAAAAATTTGGATAAAATTTGAATCAAAATAGCTCTGATATGACTCTAGTAAATATGGTAAAATCTGGCCATTCAATAAAAATCCAATGGTCCAAAAATCATCAAAATCGGATGCATATCAGCCCAGATCAGGTCAGATTACATTCTGGCCATCCGATCGCGCGTTGATGGAGGAAATCTGGCCGCAAATCATGCATCGAGAGTCTTGATCACCATCGGGAGCATTTTGAACCATTGGATCTTCATCTCTTGATTTTCTGGCCATCAAATCATGCCAGATCACTGATAGAATTTGAATCAAGCCTGGAAATCACCACCGCCGTCCGATCTTGACCGCAATCAGCCGCAGCCATCCGATCGCGCAATTACTGTTCCCATGGACTGCGTGGACCGGTCGCACCACACACCATAGCCAATCAGTACTCTTGTCACTAGATGAAAAGACTAAAATACCCTATGAGCCGCGATAAATTTCTGTGGACCCTTTAAGGGTCTAGATCCACCACATGGCAATCTATGATTCATCGGTTTCTTCTGAGCTGACGGTCCATGCCTGGATCATGGAGCGGTTGATGGCTTAAATGGCTGAGTCAGCTTTGATGGCCTGGCTTGGCTTCGTGGCTCAGCTTACGGAGCCGGCTGAGCGATTTTCTTTTTTATTAAATGTTTTATTTATTTTATATCTTTAAAATCATATTCTTTTCCATTTTAGCCTCCTTTACTTGAAATTTAATTTTGTTGCTGATAAAAAAATAATGATCTTTTCCATTTGATAATAAAATTTTATTTTTAAATTTTTATCTATTTTTTAATTTAAATTTTTTAATTAATAAAAATATGAAATTTTTCAAAAATTATAATATAAATTGATTAATAATTTTTTAAAAATTAATAAAAATTAATTTAATAAATTTAATACTTTTATTGATGAATTTATTGATGCTTATCACACTCCCCAACTTTAAGCTTTGCTCATCCTCGAGTAAAGAAAGAATTTAATTTTAAATACCTTTTAACTTTAGAGTTTTGAATTTTACCTAAGCAGTTTTCAAAATGATCATTGATATTCAGTGGAGCTTAAATGAGACATATCATTAGGGTATTAATACTTTTATCAATAGAAAAATTAAGTAAAGAAACATTAAATTTTTCAAAATTTTTTTCTAAAATTTAATCCCCCTATCCTTTATCTTGATTTGTCCTAAAACTTGCATATAGGCAAGTTGTATTGCTACTTCCGTCCTTTATTTATTAATTTTTTATTTTTACATTTTCACTTTTTGATGTGAATATCATTGCTTACTTAGGAAACGGGACTCGGTTACTCGGTGGGAAACTAATATATATTTTTTTTAATGTTGTACCACTATTGAGTATCTTAACACCTTAAGCTTTCTATTTGATCCATGTAGCGAGTCTTAGGCAATGACTCCCCAACCAATTGGCTTTAGGGCACTGGTAAAGAATACCCCTCGGCTTATTAGCTCAAATCAAATAGCTACGAGTTAAGACTAGCTCTTTACAATAAGCTTCTTTGCCTCCCATCTTTTGATGCGAAACTCAATGCTTGGCTTAGGCAAAGAGGCCCTGATTACATAGTGAGAAGTACTTAGAAACTATTTTATTAAAATAAATTTATTATATAAGAAATATATAGTTATCCTACACAGACTTTTCTTTTGATGCTAATAGAAATAATTAGAAATGCTCCAAGAAAAAAAATTTTATATTCTAGACTTAACACTTTATTGAATTTTCTTAATACTTGATTCCTTAATATCTCATAGATTCTCTAATCTATGCATCAATTTTCTTTTAAAAATGCTTAGTTTAATTCGATTCTTAGCATAATCGGTGTCTAAATATAAATACCTAAACTTTTTTTAGGACTCAAAATTTTAAAATTTTTATTATTTTTTTTTCTCCCCCCAACTTAATCGACATTGTCCTCAATGGAGAAGAAAAAAGAAAAAAATAAAGGGTGTAATAAAGAACATTTAAGAATATACCTGACTATATTTTTGGTTCAGCACATGCCTTTGAAAATTTAAGCTCTTCCTCTAACTTATTTAAAATTGAAGGGAAATCCTGATTTCCCGGTCCAGGTTCGTCCAGATCTGATTAGATCAAGAGATATATTTCAAAAATTTTCTCTTGATCTCAATCAGATCTTGATATATTCAGATCTGATTCTTATTATTTTAATAAATAAAATAAAAAAGATAAATTAAATCAAATTCAATTTACCTGATTTGGGTAAATCCTATTACCCTGTTAGATGATCCTGATTGCACGGAGGTTCTGGATGCTTAGCCACGCAAGCGCCTGGCCTCTACCGGTATCCACACTCAGGTTTGGACTGGAGTATCCTCTTCTTCTCATAATCACACCCCAAAAATCAAGATTCTGGACTGATCTGGAGGTCTTCAAAACTCTTTTTGAAGATCTTGCAGTCGTTCCTTTTGCAGCAGCGCAGCCTTCTTGCTTTTTGATTCCGCCTTTCCTTATCTGAATCGCACCAAACTAAATCCAAAACCCTTTTGTTACGTGGAGAGGAGAAGGAGGAGAAGTTAGGCATTGGAGGAAGAGGTGGAGAGGCAGCCTTGGGGGCGTGGGAAATCTCTCTTTCACTTAGAATTAGGTTTTGGGCGCAGGGTCCTTATTTATAGACTCTCTGTGATCCAACTCCTCTTTCCTCTCAACCAATCACACCCTTTGTGAATCAGATTCTTAAATCTGATTGGTTGCAATAGCAGACCCCTGGATTCCTCCTTAGAGGGCGCCTAAGAACCAGTCAAAACTGGATTCTTAGTAGGGACTCTGATTGGATCCAAAAGGGAGGTGGAGTCCTGTCCAACAAGGACTCTAGGCGCTCCCTACTTGGGCTCACCCACGCATTGGCGTCGCCCTTCTCCTTGAAAGTCTGCAGGGGGACAAGCCCCACCAGTCTCCAATAGGTGCATGACATTGTGGCAAAAGTCAAAGGGTCAATGGTCAACGGTTTGACCAGTCAAAGGTATGACTTTTGACCAAAGGCAAAGAACAGAAATGGCAGGTGGACCAAAAAATGGCAGGTCAATGTCTTACAAATAAGACAACCTATTCTGATTGGACAACCTTCCAGTCAGACCATATGAAGGGCCTCTGATTGAGCACAAACTCCTTTGGCTCAGTCAGGACACTTATTTATGAAGTAAAAGAAGAACGTTAGTGTCAATCCGAGTGCTAGCACGATAGAAAAAATATCCAGCCCTCCTAGCTCTATAAAAAGGACCCCAGGCCTTCAAAAATCAACATCTCCGATCAAGGTGAAGCTTTGGTACAGGGTGAAGCTAGGCTATGGGTTAAAGACTGCTTCGATGCAACGGATGTCGAGAAGAAGAGCCGGGCTTCTACACCATCTTTCTACCAATGCTGATCCAAAATCAGAGATCAGGCTATTTTATTTTATTTTCTTTTTTTTAAAATTTTATGTATTTAAATTTTAAAATTTTAATTAATAAAAATTTTACTTTTATATTTTAATTTCTTGCTTTTTATTTTTATTGTAATTTAATTTCTATACATTAATTATTATTTTTTATTTTATTGCAAGTAGATGCTAACATCTAATTAGTAGATCTTAGTACCAAGTTTAAATTTCTGCATCTTTTAATTTTTACTTTTTATTTTCTAACTTCATTTTTGATCCCAAAACTCTTCTCTTTTTTTTTTCAAAAAAAATCAAAGATTTCAAATCTAAAAATACTACCTTCCCTGTGGATTCGACCCGACTCACCGCTATCTATACATTTTTAATTATTTTAAGAAGTTGGATTAAACTGATAAACATGGTGTCTTAACGACAACATCGCATTCCTATCAGTTTTCATTGGCATTCCTATAAAAAGATGGGAGCATCTGGATTGTGGTCGATTTGATCTCATAGTGGCTAGCAGGGATATCAGGTATGTGGATGCAAGTCGATGGATTGTAAGTGGAAGGAATAAAGTATTCCTTTATCTGCCTAGGTGGTTCTTCATGATTTTCAGCCATTTGATTATCTGGTCTTAAATAAATTAGTCTTTCAATTTCATGATCTGGTTTAACTAGGTCAGGTAAAAGTGATCTTCTACCGTGCATGTACTAGTGCAATTTGATATATGGTTCAAAATATATATTTTTTTTATTATTTATTATTATTTCTTTAATTAATTTTATTTATTTATTTATTATTATTATTATTATTATTATTTAAGAAAAGAAGAGAGAAAGAAAGAAGAGGGTTCTAAAAATCCTAAGGAGTCTTAAATCTGGAGATGATAGAGAGAAGAGTTAATATGTGGTTTATGTTTGATGTTATTTGGCAAATAAGTTAGACAATCAATCCTGGCTAAGGGTTGTCCTAGATCTAGACAGCTCCTAACTGCCAAGATCGCCTTCGAGCCCTCCAAGTAGAGGATTAGCCAATCAACTGGCCAAATAAGTGTAAGGTTGGTGGGAGTCCCCCCGTTGCTTGTCTTAGACACTAATTATGCTTGGCCAGGTAAGCGAATGAAATCAATTAAGTAACCACCTTCCTTCGGACCCAATCGTCCCTAAATCACTTTCCTAGACACCAGTCAAATTGATTAACCCTAACTTGGTTCAACTCTTAGGGTTTCTTGTCCTATTGAGCTCGAATATCCTTAAGGGTTAATGTCTAATTGATTTTAAGAGTTAAGGTTTGGGTTAATGTAGGATGCTGGTTGGTTGTTTGTGGGCCAAGGAAGGGTGATCAAATCCCTATCTTATCTTGTTTAATGGATTGTGCCCTTAATTTGGTTTAATATGAATATGCAAAAAAAAAGAAAAATTTCAATCAAAGAGTTCTATGCAATTTAAACTAGATGCATTCAACTAATTAAATTCTAAAAGGCTTACCTTGTCTCCAGCAATCACTAAAAAAAAAAAATGAGAATAAAAACTAATATGATGGATGCTCTAAACAATTAGGTTTTTTAATCTTGTGATGAGATTTTTAATTAGGTTTAAGTAGGTAATTTTTAATTAATTTAAAAATAAAGTAAATATTAAAAATAAGGAAAGAGATTTAGGATTTAGTAATGATCTCACCGAATAGGATTGAGAGTTTTGTTCATGCCCTAATCTTCCTTGTTCTTTTTTTTCTATTTTTCTTTTCTGCAAAATAAATAAAAAATAATTAGTAGGCAGTAAAAAATCAAAGAAATGAAAAAATTTTAATTTTTATGCCTCCTCGACAATGGTGCCAAAAACTTGATAAAATTACGATGTTGTCGTTAAGACACCATGTTTATCAATTTAAATCCGACCCTTTACTTTTTAAATTAATTAAAAATTATGAAGAGAGTAGTCAATCAGGTCAAATCCATAGAGAGGCAATGATTTATTGCTAAAATCTTTGATTTTTTATTTTATTATTATTATTATTATTTAGAAAAGAAAAGAAGAGTTTTTTTTTTTGAAAATTAAAGTCAAAAAATAGATTTATAAATAAAAGTAGAATTTAGATTATGTAAAAATAAATTTGGTACTAAGATCTACTATTTAGATCTTAGCAACTACTTGCAATAAAATTAAAAAGTAATGAAGAATAATTAATTTAAAGAGCTAGAACTAAAAGGAATAATAAAACTTTTTTTATTAAATTTAAATCTCAGATGCAGAATTTAAATACAAAAAATTAAAGAAAATTCAGAATTTTAATACAAGAAATTAAAGAAAAAGAAACAAAAAACTAGAAGGAGATTGCAGATCAGCATAGGCATGGAGATGGCGTAGAAGATCGGCTCTTCTTCTCAGCACTGCAGCTTTGAAGTAATCTTTAACCCAGAGCTTGACTTCCACCCTGTACCTTAGCTTCTCTTCCACCCGATCTCCTCTTTCTTAGAGGCTTAGGGTCCTTTTTATAGAGCTAGGAGGGTTGGATATTTATTTCTAAAGGCAATATGGGACTAATGGCCTTTGTAATCATCAAAATTTGAATAAAATTTGAATAAAAATAGCTCTGATATGACTCTGGTAAGTCTGGTGAAATCTGGCCATTCAATAGAAATCCAACGGTCCAAAAATTATCAAAATTGGATGCGTATTAACCCAGATCAGGTCGGATCAATTTCTGACCATTGGATCGTGCTTGATGGATGAATTTACACCGTTGATCATGCTTCGAGAGTCCTGATCATCGTTGGGAGTGTTCTAGACCATTAGATCATCCCTTGGATCGAGCGCTGCCATCTGATGGCGATCCGAGTGAAATCGGCAATCGAAAAAAATGCTAACCGTCCGATCTTGACCGCAAACAACCACCACCGCACGATCGCACGTTTACTGTTCCCATGGACCGCGTGGACCGGCTGCACCGTACATTGCAGCCAATCAGTGCTCTTATCATTGAGTGAAAAGACCAAAATACCATGTGAGCCACGATAAATTTCTGTAGACCCTTTAAGGATCTAGGTCTGCCACGTGTCGCGGCTTGATTCGTCGGTTGCTACTGTGTTGGCGGTCTACGCCTGGATCGTGGACCGACTGATGGCTTCATTGGCTGAGTCAGCTTTGATGGCTTGGCTTGGCTTGGTGGCTTGGCTTGCGGAGCCGGCTGAGCCATTTTCTTTTTTATTTAAATTTTATTTATTTTATTTCTTTAAAAATTCATATCTTTTCTTTTTTAGCTTCATTTTACTCAAAATTTATTTTATTATGATCAAAAAAATGAGCTCTTTCCACTGATAATAAAATTTTATTTTTAAATTTTTATTATTTTTTAATTAATTTTTTAATTAATAAAAATATGAATTTCTCAAAAATTATATTTAAATTGATTATTAATTTTAAAAATTAATATAAATTAATTAAAAAATTAATACTTTTATTTATTTAAGATTATGATGAATCCTATAAATTAGGGCTATGATTTTAGGATTATGATGAGATCATACTAGTGAGACCTAAAATCTTAAAATCCTAATTTAAATATTCCTAGTCGATGGGACATTGAGTTAGGGATCAATGTTTTTCGGTAAGACTAGCACATTCTTTGTATGCTCGATTGAGAGGATGATTGATCTCACAATAACTTGTGTATGACACTAATACAAGAATGTGGGTGCTCATTAGAGAATGAGTTCACTGAATTGATCCAAATCGAGAATATCTAATGGAGTCTTATCTACATGTCAATAGATGGTTCTCATAGTGGAATTTGTGCATGTAATCCTTTGACCTGAAACTACCATAGAATCTTATATATATAAATCCATATTTTGGTTCATACTCATTCATGACTCAGTTATGTACGGGATGATCTGGATATGGTAGATTATATATATGAAGGTTGTGAGTAGGTTAACATGGAATCGATCTCTCCTGGTAAGAGGAAATAGCATCCTACCTGCTTCAAACAAATGATGATTCAGGAAGACTTTGATCAAAGCATGATGAAAAATTAGAAATGGTTTCTATTAAATGAATCATCATCATAAGATTGAAAGAGAAATGAATATGATATTGGGGTTGACATATTTTCCATACCCAGAGTCATATTCAGGATGCAGGAAGATCGAAGGATCTAGTTGCATGGTAATTTTCACTGAAGGATATTTTTGGTATTTTCATCAAAATTTTACATCTTTTAAGTAGTCATGATATGTTGCTAGACGTCAATCATGTCTTGTGGGTTTGATCAAATTAAAATTTTAATTTGATTATTAAATTAGAAAGTGTTCTAAATTAAGTCAAATTGGGTTGGCTAGTTTTGACCTAAATCGGTTTGGTTGAGTTCTAACCAGATTAGGTCAAATCACACCCAGACTCACTGCTGGTTAGATGTGAAACCCAATGGGTCACACACAAAGAGAATTGATTAAGGGTCTAATTAGATTAGACCATGTTTGCAAGATGAATATGCTAGCACATGTAGCAAACCCTAGCACCTGATTTCGAGTTGGATTCGAATCGGCTTCTGATTTAGGCTAATTTAGATCCAATTTGAGCCAAATAGGATTTGGTCTTGAGTTGGATTAACCTAGATTGATTGGGCTTTAGATTGGGTGCCACATACCTACATCCCATATGCCAGAGAGTCTCTCTCTTGCGCGTGGGAAGTCTTTCATGCGCAAAGAACTCTTTGGCACATGGATTTTGTTGGCGCCTACCTTCTTTGACTTTTTTCATTTTGTTATGTCACGTAAATTTTCATATTGGCGTGGACATTAGATATAGGGTGTAGAAGAGCTCTTCTATAGATGAAATACTCCTTTCTCTTATTAATTTTTTTCACCCAGGATGTTTTGTCGCCCAAGACCCCTTGCCGCAAAAGACTCCATGCCGCCTACTCCTCCTTGACGTCTCTTGGACCAAGACAAAGTCTCAGGATTTTGACTATTCAAAGATTATCTCCATTTCTTCTTACTGAATGGGCATCCCTTTTTAGAGCCATTGGATGGCCTTTTTTCATGATCTAATGGATGAAAAGGGTGGCGCCAAAGATGATATATTGCGACTCTTCGTAAAAAACTTACGTAGAATTAGTCCAAGAGTCCTTCTGCTTTAAGGCACCTCTTGGACTAAGTCTACATCTCATTTTTTCTGATGAGGCATGAGATTGGCTGATGGGGCATGAGAAATTGATGAGGAAAGGGCGTGAGATTTTTTGTTGGCACCCCTACGTACATTATAAATAGGGGTGCACACCAAGAGTCTGGGGGTGTGTAAAATATCTTTCTTTCTTACAATAGTTTTTTTTTATCCAATTTTCTTTCTTTCCTTCTCTTGTCTAGACCTTGTCCTTATAAGGACAAGAAGTCATCTTAAGACTAAGAGATTAGGAAGGAAAATTAAGAAGACAAAAGAAAAAGAAAGAGAGATAAGGAGAGGCAAGGAAGGTAACATAAAGGCCAAAGAAGGTCTTGCCCTTTTTAATTAAAGTTCTTATTATTAGAACTCTTATTATATAAATCATAGGTGTTGGTGTCTTGATCAAGTCTCTGTGTGGATCAACATTGGAGGGTGAATATGTGGGCACCTGGTGGAACCCCTGATGGACTGCTACCGGCAATCAGGATCAATTTAGGGTTTAGCGATAAGAGGTATGTTCTAATACTTTTTTTTGTGTTACAAATGCACGTTATATGATTTAATTGCTAATGAGGTGGTCCTAGGGTTTGGGTTTATTTATATGATTTCATATTTTTGCTTTGAAATTCATGTTTTCGCCCTGTATATCAATCCCACCACCAATCAGATCTAGGAGTTTTCATATTTGACTAGATTGATCTAAAAATAAAATTAAAATTAAATCTAGGATATCTTATATCACCGATCAGATGAACTGTTAACCCTATAGCGATGATATGAACCTTCTGAGGTTCTGATGTTAGCCACGCACGCATCCAACCTCTACCAGCGTTTGCTCGGATCAGATCTAGAAGTCTTCTTCTTCTAGATCTGATCTCAGAAGATTAGATTTGGAAGATCTGGAATCAATCTAGTTGGCCTTTGATCCAATCTTCGATAGCAGCATGATCATCTCACGATTGGGATCTCCTTGACTCAATCTTCACAGCAGTAGGACCTTGATCTTTCTCTTGTTGATTCACCTAGCACCTTGGGCATGGAGAAGAGGGAGAGGAGAAGAGAGTGGAGGCATGGAGATGCAAAATGATAGTGCCTGGGAGTGGGAAAAATAGGAATACAAAAGACCTTGCGCAGGGGTCTATTTATAGACCTATGCACAACCCAGGAGTCCTAGGGCTTTAAGCAACCAGTTTGCTTAAAGTAGAACTCTCAATTAATCTCCATGCCATCTCTGATTTTCTCCAAAATTTTGTTGTACAAAATTAAGGAGAAAATGGACCACATGTTTTGGATAAAAAAGGATAGGCGTATAGATAAGAAACCCAAGGTGTTTATACTCTTCAAAGTCCATTCATCCTTATCCACCAAGGGCATACACCAAGAGGGGGCGTGTGTTAGGAAATGTATCCCAAAGCCAATCATCAACCTATTGATGGTTGAGCTATCTCATAATTATAATTGATTTATTAATAAATAAAATAAATATTTTAGCATTTTTATCATAAGGTATAGGTCTTCTAATGAACTCCATTGCTGTGATGAAGTCCTTAGGACTATTTAGTTTCGATAAAGAGAGGATTTATCGATTAATCCTTAAAACTATTTACGACCAAATGATATGCTATTAATTAGGATGATAGTGTTTATCAAGCATAGGTCATTGTTGATGGAAAATATGCAAGATTTCATACATAGATTTTGAAACTTTTTCAAAATTAGAAGCAATGAAAGACATAGATTAAATAATTTAACCTATAATATGCATGTAATCTAATTACTAAACCCTACATCTAGTACTTATAACATGTCATAATGCATTCTTAAAATTGAAAATAAATATTTTTATACTGATCAAACCAATACCCTAGATCTAAAATAGTTCTAGGGCTAAATCGTAGATCATATCTAAGTGACAGAAAAGATCAAATCTCTTACCATTGCATGGGTTGAGAACTCTACAGTTGATTCTCGTTGTTGCCTTTGGATTCGGACACGCATCCGATCTCTACAAAAAGTTCACATGAGGTTGCAACAAAATTGGAGGTTTGTCGAATGAAGATCCGCTCGAAGTGCTAGCTAATCGTGGATCCCTCTTGATGGTTAATCAAAAATTATTCTTCGGATCTCTTGGAAAGTCCAAGAGATGAAGAATAAAAGGAGGAATAAGAAAGAAATCCAACCCTTGGATCTTCCAAAAATTAAAAAAAAAGTAAGGAAAAATATCCTAAGAGAAGATAGATCTTCTCTTTCAGGACATCAACGATTGATGTTCTAAAAATATCTCTATGTTAGGACAAGAGGAGACCATTGTGAGCTCAGAAGTGGCACTCCCATATTATGAAAACATGAGAAGATAGGTCATGGAAAGATGGGAGCAAATCGAAAGAAAAATCAGCTCTTCTAGAAATGTTCAGAAATTGGGCTGGCTCAGTCTGTTCAGAAACTGGACCGGCTCATCCTGAGACTAAGCCGGCTAAGTTGGGAATTGGGTTGCCTCAGTCTAGGACTGGGTCGGCTAGGTCTCCGAGAAAAATTTAGATAGAAAGAAGCATTTTTGGGCTATTGGCATGGTACACAACTGGGTCGACTTAGTCTGGGACTGAGCTGACCTAGTCACAGGTTAGCTGGCTCAGTTTTTGTGGGTTATTATTTTATATATGTGGGTTGTTTGGGTTTGGAGAATTTTTCTATGAGCTTGGGCTTGACCCTTTGTAAAGTATATATACTGAAAATAGGTCCAAGATTGTAAGAGTGCTGAAATATACTGAATAAAAGCTCTTTTCTCCCAAAAATCTCTTCTCTTCTTCTCTATTCCTTGAATTGTTTGATCATACTTTTGCATTAATCTCTAAGAAGTACTTTCTTATTGCTTGGCTAATCATCAGTGGCCACGCCGATCCATGTGGGAAGAGCGTGCATTCCCGACATTTGGTATCAAAACGGTGTTAATGGAAGAAAGGAAGATACCTAGGGTTTACTACATCCAAGATTTGTTGCATCAAATTTTATCTTAAAACTTCTAGTTTGCTTCATGGTTGTCTCTAGATTGAGGTGGAGATTATTTACACGGAGAAACAGTGATATAGAAGTTTGGAAAAAGGATCTAGGGCTAGTTAGATCTTCTTTGAAGGGTAGTTTTGCTGGTATGTGAGATCGTGAAGGGTGTTAGGGATCTGTTCTTGAGTTACTTGAAGTCATGAGATCAAGTGGATTCAAGATGGATTTTGAGAAGTTCGATGGCAAGAGAAACTTTACTCTATGGTAGCAAAGAGTAAAGGACTTGTTGGTTCAGTAGAAAATCTATAAAATCTTGACAAAAGAAAGGCCGAAAAAGATCAATGCTGAGGATTAGCAAGAGTTGGAGGAAATTACTTTTAGCATAATTTGGATGTGCTTTGCTGATCAGGTTTTGCCTAAGGTTTGCATAGAAACTATGGTAAAGGGGCTCTGGGAGAGACTAGAGAATACATACATGAGGAAGAACATGATGAATAAGCTATGGTTGAAGAAATAGCTGTATAGTCTGAGGATGTCCGAAGGTGGAGATCTTGTTGCACATATCTAAAGATTCAATCAGGTGTGTTCTGAGGTGATGAGTTTGGATGTGAAGATCGATGAGGAGGATTGGGCATTGCTGCTATTATTTTCTCTCATAGGTCCGTATGATGGTCTCATAACAAGTTTAGTTTACGGAAAGAAGACCCTAAACTATGAAGAGGCTGTTGGTGTGCTCAGATCAAATGAGCAAAGGAAAAAGATCTACAAGGGAGACCCTAAGTCTGAGATCTTGGCTATGAACGAAAGGTAGGGAAGATCAAAGGAGAAGACAAGAGAAAAATCCAAGGGCAGGTCAAAGTCTCGTGATTAGAGAAAGATGACATTGAAATGTTATAAATGTCATCAGCCTGGACACCTGAGGAAAGATTGTCCCCTTTTGAGATCAGAAAAAGTGAAGGCCAGCAAAAAAATGATACAGCTTCTATGAGCAGTGGAGAAGACCTGCTAATTATATCAGATGGATCCACAGAGTATGATACAATGTGGATATTGGATTCAGCATGCTCGCACTACTAGACTTCTCATCGAGAGTGATTTTCTACCTACCAGAAGGTCAATGGTGGAAGTATCAACCTTGGAGATGATCACCTATACAAAGTAGCTAGAATTGTCTCTATCATGGTGAGGATGTATGATAGGATCATTCATACATTATCAAATGTTAGGCATGTACCGGAGTTCAAAAGGAATTTGATTTTTTTGGGCTACTTGGAGGAGCAGAGTTATGCTTTTAGTAGCCAGGTTGGGAGTGGATGTCTAAAAATTTCCAAGGGAGCTTTGGTGGTGATGGAGGTAGAAGATTGAGCAACAATCTTTAGAGAATGGAAGGCTCTATGGTAAATGATAGTGCAGAGGTGCTAAAAGTGGCATAAGAGCAGTAGATTTTATATCAGCTGTGGCACTATTAGATGGATCATATGAGTGACCGTGGGCTCATTGAATTAAGTAGAAGAGGTATGATCCTAGTCCTGAAGAAGGAGGGCATAGATCTTTATGAGCCGTGCATCTTTGGCAAATAGTATCGGATGAAGTTTACCAGAAGTACCAAGAGCAGCGAGGGAGTGTTGGATTTAATGCACTCAGATGTGTGGGGTCCAACTCCTGTATGAGCTAAAGGTGGGGCAAAATACTTTGTCACTTTCATTGATGATTTCTCAAGGAAGGTGTGGGTTTATCTGATCAGAGAAAAATTGGAGGTGCTTGCCCGGTTCAGAGCTTGGAGAGCTGAAATAAAGGAGTCAGAAAGATAGGTGAAGTGTCTGAGATTGGACAATGGAGGAGAGTACACTAGCCTAGAGTTCAAGAGGTACTATGATGAAAATGGCATCAAATGCCATTATGATGAAGATGACTCTCCAGCAGAATAGTGTCGTGGAAGGATGAATCGGACACTGATCGAGAAGGTATGGAGTTTGATGCTGCAGACATCACACCCAAAGTTCTTTTGGGTGATGCTCTAACTTTTTATTATTTTCTTGTGAATAGGTCCCCTCATTATAAGCTGAATGGAGGCATTCCAGAGAAGGTCTGGAGTGAAAAAATGGTGGAGCTTAGCCATCTGAAAGTCTTTGGTTGCACAGCCTATGCACATGTGGAGGCAACCTAGAGGAGCAAATTGGATCTAAAATCTCAAAAGATGACATTCATAGGGTATCCACAATGAGTCAAGGGGTACCTACTGTGGGACTCTCAGGCACAGAAGTGTTAGATATGTGTGTCCTAGAAGTCAGAATTGGCTGACACTTGTAATACACTTCTAGGGGCAAAATTATAATTTTAACTATAAATAATAAAATGGGTTATTTTCTATCACATATGTATATTTAGTGTCTGTGATACATCCCTTGAGTTAATGGTAATGATAATTCTTATTTTCAAGAGTTGAAAATTTAAGACAAGAACTTCATTATTAACTCATAAAATGCTCCTAACCGTAGGATCATCATGAGGATGGTGATTGATCCGGAAGGTTAGTGTATAATTGCTTTTTTATAGTAGATGATTCTTGAGTCTATGGTATAAAGACACCAGAGCGAGAGTACAGGTACTCATTAGAGAATGAGGGCACTGAGCGTGACCACCTCAAATAGTCATAAGAAAGTCTACCTTCTCGTCAATGACTGACTTGAAGCTACAGTAGTGTGTCTAGTTTTTTGACCTGAGGTGCATCGGCAGTTCACCTTAAGGGTGTTATAGTTTGACTACACCATGACTCGGTCTCCTAGCCATTTGGAATCCTGAGGTGTATGTTGGCTATAGCATGTTCATTGTAGGAATTGGATTGCACCAAGATGGAATCTATCTACCTTGGTGGATGAGAAGCAGCCCTATGATGATCATAAGAATCAAGTCCATAAGCCCTTGGCCATGACAGAGAGTGAAATAATAGAAAGAGTTTCTATTAAGGTTTTCACATCGGACTTGAATCGAATGATTAAATCATATGATAGAAATTAGGGTTTGACGAGTTCACTTAACCCTAATCTGATCGGGGCTCAAGATAGAAGAACTTAATCACACAAGTAGCTACACTAAGAGGTTCATTTTCTATTTTGATGGGTTGCCACCATATACTGCTAGGTGTCACTGGTGAATTTTGGAAGCAATTAGAATGATTTAGATTATCGATCATTCTAGTTGTCTGAATCAGAAGAGTTCTGATCCATCAAAAGAAGTTTCGATGATGTTGATGATGGAGATCACTACATATCCCATTACCATACAGAACTGAACCTAACTAGGTCACACAAACAAGGGTTTGGATCTGGATATCATCAATTAGACTAATCCAGTTTAATTGATTTGAATTGGATTCAATTAGGTCCAAGAAAATTATGCTAGCACATGATTGAGCTTAACATTCTCCTTTTTCTATCATTAAAAGTTATCTCAACTGAGCTAAATATGTTTATGCTCACTCAGGTACCTTTACCTAGTCTGACTGAAGCTTGTCTAGGTTAGAAAAGGATTATCTTAATTTATGAGATAAATTTGACACAACACCTGTCATTTTTCGTCACCTACTAATTCTTGTCCTTTGACTTTGGTCAAACATTGACCTTTGACCCTTGGACATCTGCCCATGTGTCATGCACTTATTGGAGAGCAGATAGGAGGCTTGTCCCCTTACTGGAAATTGGAAAGGAAGGGGGTGCATGCCTAGGATGGCATGCGCCCATGGATAGGGATGCCTGGAGTCCCATACGGATGGGACTCTAGGTTGCTTCTTGGATTCAAACTAGGTGACCCTCACCTATAGACTTTGACTAGTCTTAAGTGCCACCTTAGGATGAATCTATGGGTCTCTCATCTGATTGGATCAGGTGATGTCATCCCACCAATCTGATTTAGATCTGATTAAATGAAGCAACGTGATTGGCCGGGGTGATGTGGCACTGCATGGCGCAGCAGGGTCTATATAAAGACCTATCTGCGCCCACTTTTTATAGAGATTTCTCTTCTAGCCATGCCCTAAGGCTGCTCCTCTCCCTCCTCCATGTCACCTTTTTGATCCTTTCTCTCCCATCCATGCCCAAGGAAGTTAGGCCTTCAGATTAGTGCGATTCAGGCAAGAAAAGGTTGACGAGAAAGGAAGAAGGCAATACTACTACAGAGACGACAGCAGATCTTCGAAAGGGTTTTCGAATATCATCCAAATCAGATCCAGATCTTATTTTTGGAGATGAGATAAAGAAGAAAAAGATCTCTAGATCTAGCCTGAGTGGATATCGGTAGAGGCCAGGTGCTTGCATAACTAGATCCAGAACCTCAGGGTTTCAGCACGACCATCAATGGATAATCAGATTACAAAGAATCAAGGTAAAATTAATTTAGATTTGATTTAATTTAATTTTTTTGATTATAAAATTATAAAATTAGATCTAAAAAATATTAGATCTGATTAGGATCTAAGAAAAAATTTTTGAAATGTACCTCTCAATCCAATCAAATCTGAATGAACCTGATCCCGGGAAATTAGGATTTTCCTTCAACTGGTATCAGAACCAGGTTCTTATAAAATTTATTTAGATCTGATTTAATCTAGTAAATTAATGATTTTAGATATCACATGAGATATGATTAGATCTAAAATTAGAAAAATAAAAAAAATTAAAAAATTAAAATTAATTAATCTAGATCTAATATATATGAGATACATAACTAGACTAGGAATAGAATTATTCTATATGTAGTCTAGTATAATCATATTTTTTATTTGATTAAATATAATTTTTAGATCTATTTATTTACTATTTTTTGATCTTATAAATATTATAATTAGATCTAAAAATAGAAAATAAATTAAATTTAATTTATTCATATGAGATATGATAGTTGCATGTTTAGACTAGTTGTAGAATAGTTCTGCAAATAGGTTTAGATTAAATTTTATTTGATAAGATCAAATTTAAATTTAATTTTTTAGATGATTATGAGATAATTTAGATTTAAAAAACATGCATGCATGATACATAAGATGTATGCAAAACATGTTTTAATTAGATCAATTTTCTTATATGAGATATATGCTTAGATCTAATTAGTTTTTGTAGATTAGTTGTATTTTTGATTAAGACATTCCCCTTGACCGTCCAGTCATAAGAACAAAGTAAGGCTTAAAGACCCTCTTGTCCCATTTGATGGGGTGTTCTTATGATGTGTAGGGGTGCTATGCGTTCGTCCTTAATCAGAAATTGAAAACTTACTTTCTGCAAAATCCTAGATCCTGAAATCCTAGGATCTTATTTACATGTTTTATTTTTGAACCCTAAACTTAATTAAGAATTAAGATTATGAAATATTTTAGATCTAAAATTGAGAATTTTTAGATCTAAGACATGTTCATAAAATTGGGTTCGAGCTTGGGTAGCTCAATTAGGTCTAAGCGGTTGATCAAACCGAATCAAGAGTTGGTTAGATGGGATCAACAATGCTTAAATTGACCAGCCTAATAGGATTAAGTCTGGGTCAAGATTGAGTCATGTGAGTGATCGATCAAGCTAAGACCTAATTAGGCTCAGTGGTTAGAGTCTGGATTGTAGGCTAACCCGATTGATTCTGGCTCAACAATTTGGTGTCTAAGGTAAGTTTGGCAGATACGACCGACTGATTTTTAATTGGGAGCTACTCGACTCGAATGCATTCTTGTCGAGTTAATGGCATATCCCTTCCACCGGTCTCACTTACCTGGCCATGTTTGAGGACTCAATTTTGATCTGAGGTGGTCAATAATCCAAGCTAACCCATGCCACTAGGTTAGTCATAATAGTTATGACTATGTCAAGTCTAGTTTAATGAGAACTAAATCAAAACTCCCTAAGAAAAGATTAAGTCTAAGGTCTTCCACCATTGTAGATGTGCAGGCTCTTCTCGAGGTTGATTGTTCTCAACTGGTTATAGTGGCTCAATTGCATCGAAAAGATGCAACCATGTCTATTAGACATTGGATGCTATAGTCTAGAGGATGGATTGGGCTCAATATTTTGGATATGGTGAGAGACTTAATTAGGAATCCAATCTGTGCAAATGATGGGTCTGACTTAACTAAGGAGTGGATCAATATTCCGGACATGGTGAGATTCATAAATTAGAGACCAAGTTTGGGTGCATCATGATTAGAGAATCATTGAACAAGAGTTGTTCACTCATTGGCTAACCCATCACCAATAACTGTTAGGTGAGATGATGAGTAAGTCGGTGGGACTGCACCACCCACTAGAAATCAATAATCGTGAAGATTTTTGCATCTCTATAGAGGAAGTATAGGGATCCGAGAAAATAGTGAGAGCTAATTTGTTTAAAAATAAAATTTTTAAATAAATTGATTAAGTCTTAATTACAATATCTAACTAGAAATTTTGACTCTCTATAAAAAAATGTCTGCATCCAATCCACTAGCACGAATCCTGGACACCCATAGACTGATCGGACCAAATTACAAGGATTGGCTCCGAAACTTCAAAATCATTTTGAGTTTTGAGAAGTTAACTCATGTATTGGATTAGGATCCTCCCACCTTACCAGCTCATCCATCCGCTGAGCAGAGAGCGTCTCTGGATAAGTGGACAAACGATGATAATAAGGCCAGATACTACATGTTGGGCTCGATGTCTGATGAACTTCAGCGCCAATATCAAGATATCAGGACTGCTCGCCAAATGTTGGCTCATCTATAGGAGATGTTTGGTGAACAGAGTCACGCAGCCAAGTATCAAGTCACTAAATGACTGTTCAAGGCTAAGATGCATGATAGATAGTCAGTCCAAGATCATTATCTGATGATGATCAAGGACATGAAAGAGCTTGAGAAGCTTGGAGTAAGGTTGGATTTGGATCTGCAGAATGATATAATTCTGCAATCCTTGACTGATGCGTATGGGCAGTTCATCATGAACTACCATATGCATAAACTTCAAAATTCCTTGGCCGAACTTATGAACATGCTGGTTACTGCTGAGCTTTCAATGAAAGGTTCTAAAGGCTCAGTACTTACTATGGAACGGACTTCTTCTAAGAAAAAGTCTTTTGGAAAGAAGAAGTTTGTGGAAAAGCAAAAGGTGGAAGAAGGAAAGAAGAAAAAGACAGAGCTGAAGAAGAAGGCCGCTGACAAAGAAAAGTGTTTCCATTACAACAATGACGACCACTAGAAGCGGAACTATCCTACTTACCTGGCCACGCTAAAGAAGGAGGCAGGTCCTTCTAGAGGTATGTTCATTATTGAGTCTAACCTTATGATTTCTTCTGCATCCAGTTGGGTGCTTGACTCTGATTCTAGTGCTCACTTGTGCACTTCTCTGCAGTGTCTTGAGGATAGGAGGAGGCTGAGGGATGGTGAGATGATCCTAAGCATCGAAAATGGAGCAAGAGTTGCTACCATGGCCATGGAAACATACCATCTTCAACTACCATCTGGTTTAGACTTAGTATTAAAAAACTGTTATTATGTGCCTGCAGCAAGTAGAAATTTGATTTCTATTTCTTGTCTTGCATTAGAAGGTTATGTAATTAGTTTTATTAAGGACCATTGTAACATTCTTAATGAAAGAAATAAAATTGTAAATGATTTCCTTATTAATGGTCTTTATCAGTTACATGTTGATGTATCTATTTTGAACTTCGAGCAATATGTGAATGCCATAAAATCAAAACGTCCTAGGGATAGTCTTAATGATAGGTATCTATGGCACCTAAGATTAGGTCATATAGCAGAAGATAGGGTTAACAAATTGGAGAAAACTGGGCCATTGAGTCCATTGACTTTCGAGTCATATCCAATTTGTTAATCCTATCTTCATGGCAAAATGACTAAGCTCCCTTTTGTAGAACATGAGGAAAGGGCCATGGATCTTCTTGCCCTAGTACATATAGATGTGTGTGGCCCATTCGATGTACCGACTAGAGGCAATTCAGTCTACTTCATAATCTTTACCGATGATTTATCAAGGTATGGGTATGTATATCTTATGAGACACAAGTCTGAAGCATTTGAAAAGTTCAAAGAATTCAGACATGAAGTAGAAAAGCAAATTGAAAAACCTATTGAGGTTCTTCGATCAGATCGAGGAGGTGAATACCTTAGTTGAAAATTTCTGAACTATCTTAAGAAAAATGGCATAGTCTCTCAATGGACTCCACAAGGAACACCTCAACTCAATGGGATTTCAGAATGAAGGAATTGGACCCTATTAGATATAGTCCGATCCATGATGAGCTTCATAAACCTCCTTGATTTTCGTTGGGGATACTGTTTGTTAACTGCAATATACTTACTGAATAGGGTTCCTTCTAAAATCGTTCCTACCACACCGTATGAGATATGGCATGGTAAGAAACCAAGTCTGAGTCATCTCAAAATTTGGGATTGTCTGACTCATGTCAAAAGAAAACAAGCAGACAAGTTAGACTTTAGGTCCTTTAGAGCTTGATTCATAGGATATCCTAAAGAATCATTAGGACATTATTTCTACATCCTAGAAGATCATAATATGATTGTGAGTCGACATGCCATCTTTCTTGAAAAATAGTTTATTCAAGATAGCGGCATCGAAAGGCATATTAAGCTCGATGAGAAAGTCTCACAAGAGCAACGAGCTAAGGACCAAATGGAATCAAATCAGGTTAAGCCAATTCATACACTACCTCCTCCACCTCGTAGATCGAAAAGGGTTTTTCATCCCCCTGAGAGGTACTTAGGTACTATTTCAGAGGATGTAGAGGAAATGTTCCTCATAGGTAATGGGGTTCATGGTGATGATCCCAAAACCTATAACGAGGCAATATTAGATATCGACTTCGAAAAATGGTTAGAGGCAATGAAGTTAGAACTTGACTCAATATACTCAAACCAAGTCTGGACCTTGGTAGATCCACCAGAAGGTATAGTACCTATTGGGTGTAAATGAATCTACAAGAGAAAGATTGGTGCAGATGGGAATGTGGAGACATTCAAGGCTAGATTAGTGGCAAAAATTATAGTCAACGCAAAGGCATTGACTATCAGGATACCTTTTCGCCAGTAGCTATGCTAAAATCCATCCGCATATTGCTTGCTATTGTAGCCTATTTTGATTATGAAATATGGCAAATGGATGTGAAAATGACATTCTTAAATGGATATCTTGAGAAAGATATCTATATAGAACAGCCGCTAGGTTTCACATCCAGTGATGATGATCACAAGGTATGCAAGCTGCAAAGGTCTATATGTGGACTTAAGCAAGCATCTCGGAGATGGAATACTCATTTTAATGATGTGATCAAAATGTTTAGTTTCATCAAAAATGAGGAGCCATGTGTCTTCAAAAAGATCAGTGGGAGCACTGTTGTCTTCCTCGTATTGTACGTGGATGACATCCTCCTTATCAGAAATGATATTACCATGTTGACCATAGTTAAAATATGGTTATCTAAAAAAATTCTCCATGCAGACCTAGGAGAAGCATCCTTTATTCTAGGAATTAAGGTCTATAGAGATAGACCGAATAGGATGCTAGGACTTTCACAGAAGATGTACATAGAGGAAGTACTAAAGAGGTTTAGTATGGAAAACTCTAAGAGGGGTTTAGTACCCTTCAGGCATGGCATTCATCTTTCCAAGAAGATGTGCCCTAGCACACCTGAGAAAATAGAACGCATGAGCAAGATCCCTTATGCTTCAGCAATTGGGAGCCTCATGTATGCCATGTTATGTACACGACCTGATATAGCCCATGTGTGTGTATCACGAGCAAATATCAGTCGAATCCAGGTGAAGAACACTAGACTTCTATGAAATATATCCTTAAGTTCTTAAGAAGAACTAAGGATATGATACTAATTTTTGGCAATGGAGAACTCCATGTCCAGGGGTATATAGACTCGGACTTTATGTCCGATGTAGATGATCGAAAGTCGACATCTGAAAGTCTGTTTGTGTGCAATGGTGGAGCTGTCAGTTGGAAAAGCTCCAAGAAGATAGTGATAGCAGATTCCACCATGGAAGCAGAATATATCACTGCAACAGAAGCTACAAAAGAGGCATTCTGGTACAAGAAGTTTACCATGAAGATCGGAGTGATGCCATCAGATGTCATTCCTCTATACTGCGACAACAATGGCATCATAGCCCTTGCTAAGGAGTCGAGGTCTCACCAAAAATTCAAGCACATTGAGCGGCGATACCACCTCATCCACGATTACCACGAGAAGGGTTACATCGAGATCAAGAGAGTCGACTCCGCAGACAATGCGGTGGATCCGCTTACAAAGTCGTTGGGCCAATAGAAGATCGAAGCCCACCTTGAGAAGATGGGACTTAGATTTGTAGCCAATTGGCTTTAGGTCAAGTGGAAGTTTGTTAGATATGTGTGCCTTAGAAGCTAAAATTGGCTGACACTTGTAATACACTTCTAGGGGCAAAATTATAATTTTGACTATAAATAATAAAATGGGTTATTTTCTATCACATATGTGTATTTAGTGTCTGTGATACATCCCTTGAGTTAATGGTAATGATAATTCTTTTTTTCAAGAATTGAAAATTTAAGATAAGAATCTTCATTATTAACTCATAAAATGCTCCTGATCGAAGAATCATCATGAGGATGGTGATTGATCTGGAAGGTTAGTGTACAATCGCTTCTTTATAGTAGATGAGTCTTGAGTCTACGGTATAGAGACACCGAAGCAAGAGTACAGGTACTCGTTAGAGAATGAGGGCACTGAGCGTGACCACCTCGAGTAGTCATAAGGAAGTCTACCTTCTCGTCGATGACTAACTCGAAGATACAATAGTGTGTCTGATTCATTGACCTGAGCTGCATCGACAGTTCACCTTGAGGGTGTTATAGTTTGACTACACCATGACTCGGTCTCCTAGTCATTTGGAATCCTGAGGTGTGTGTTGGCTATAGCATGTTCGTTGTAGAAATTGGATTGCACCAAGATGGAATCTATCTACCTCGATGGATGAGAAGTAGCCCTATGATGATCATAAGAATTAAGTCCATAAGCCCATGGCCATGGCTGAGAGTGAAATAATGGAAAGAGTTTCTATTAAGGTTTTCACATTGGACTTGAATCGAATGATTAAATCATATGATAGAAATTAGGGTTTGAAGAGTTCACCGTAACCCTAATCTGATCGGGGCTCAAGATAGAAGAACTTAATCACACAAGTAGCTGCACCAAGAGATTCATTTTTAGTTTTAATGGGCTGCCACCATATACTGCTAGGTGTCACTGGTGGATTTTGGGAGTAATTAGGATGATTTAGATGATCGATCATTCTAGTTATCTGAATCAGTAGAGTTCTGATCCATCGAAAGGAGTTTCGATAATATTGATGATGGTGATCACTACATATCCCATTACCATATAGAACTGAACTTAATTGGATCATACAATTAAGGGTTTGGATCTAGATATCATCAATTGAACTAACCCAGTTTAATTGATTTGAATTGGATTCAATTAGGTTCAAGGAAATCGTGCTAGCACCTGATTGAGCCTAACATTCTTCTTTTTCTATTATTAAAAGTTGTCTCGATTAAGCCAAATATGTTTGTGCTCACTCAGGTACCTTTACCTGGTTTGACTGGAGCTTGTCCAATTTAGAAAAGGGTTGTCTTAATTTATGAGATAAATTTGAGACAACATCTGCCATTTTCCATCACCTGCTAATTCTTGATCTTTGACTTTGATCAAACATTGACCTTTGGTCCTTGGACATCTGCCCATGTGTCATGCACTTATTGGAGAGCCGATAGGGGATTATCCTCTTACTGGATTTTGGAAAGAAGGGGGTGCATGCCTAGGATGGCGTGCGTGTATGGATAGGGACGCCTGGAGTCCCATACGGATGGGACTCCAGGTTGCTTCTTGGATTCAAACTAGGTGACCCTCACCTATAGACTTTGATTAATCTTAGGCGCCACCTTAGGATGAATCTATGGGTCTCTCATCTGATTGGATCAGATGATGTCATCCCACCAATCAGATTTAGATCTGATTAAATGAAGCCCCGTGATTGGCCGGGGTGATGTGGCACTGCATGGCGCAGCAAGGTCTGTATAAAGACCTATCTGCGCCCACTTTTTATAGAGATTTTTCTTCTAGCCACATCCCAAGGCTACTCTTCTCTCTCCTCCATGCCATCTTTCTAATCCTCTCTCTCCTCTCCATGCCCAAGAAAGTTGGACCTTCAGATTAGTGCGATTCAGGCAAGAAAAGGTTGATGAGAAAGGAAGAAGGCAGCACTGCTGCAGAGATGATAGTAGATGTTTGAAAGGGTTTTCGAAGATCCTTTAAATTGGATCCAGATCTAATTTTTGGAGATGAGATAAAAAAGGAAAAGATCTTTAGATCCAGCCTACCTGGATATCGATAGAGGCCAGGTGCTTGCGTGGCTAGATCTAGAACCTCAGGATTTCAGTATGATCATCAACGGATAATCAGATTACCCAGAATCAAGGTAAAATTAATTTAGATTTGATTTAATTTAATTTTTTTGATTACCAAATCATAAAATCAGATCTAGAAAATGTCAAATCTGATTAGGATCTAAGAAAAATTTTTTGAAATATGCCTCTCAATCCAATTAGATTTGAACGAACCTGACCCCGGGAAATCAGGATTTTTCTTCAAGAAGTCAGTGATTAGCAGGAATATTATGTTTGATGAGAAGAGCATCTTGAGGAGGTCTAGGATAGATGAAACTGGGGAAACAAAAGTGAACAGTGGTGGCCTGTCAGAGAATGATGGCATGTAGGTTACATCCACTTATAGGAGTATTCCTATTAAGGTGGAGCTGGGCAGAAAATTATTATCTCAGATTGAAAAATAGCATGAAGGACCGACAGTTCAGACAGATGTGTAGGAGCAGTCACAAACATCAGGCAGAGATGTGCCAGTAGGAGTGGCTTCGCACAAGCCCCAACATACTATTAGGAGGTAGGTCAGATATGGCATTAATGAGGTTATCTCCTATGCGCTCATCACTGCTAATGGAGATCTAGAGAATTATGCAGAAGCCATGGAGAGTGAGGATCATGATTCATGGATACAGGCTATGATGGAGGAGATAGAATCACTTAAGAAGAATCAAACATGGCAGCTGGTGGATCTTCCAGAGGGTGCTCGATCTATTGGCTCAAAGTGGTTGTTCATAAAGAAAGAAGCACTTTCAAAATAAGGTGGAGTCAGATTCAAAGCAAGTCTGGTAGCAAAGGGATACTCACAAAGGGAAGGGATTGATTATATAGAAATTTTCTCTCCTGTAGTGCATCATACATCTATTCGAGTTTTGCTGTCACTAGTGGCACAGCATAACATGGAATTGGAACAGATGGACATGAAGAGGGCCTTCCTTTATGGGACTTTGGAGGAAAGAATTTACATGAAGCAGTCGGATGGTTTCATAGATATGGGATAGGAAGAAAAGGTGTGTTTACTCAGAAAGTCTTTGTGTGGCTTGAAACAATCTCCTCGTCAGTGGTATTGAAGGTTTGATAGCTTTGTGTTGAGCCTAGGTTTCAGCAAATGTGAACATGATTGTTATGTCTACGTTAAGGATGTAGATGAGGAGGATGCCCTATACCTATTATTGTATCTAGATGATATGCTTATAGCTAGTAGAAGCATGGATATTGTGAAAAGGTTGAAAATGGCATTATCATTTGAGTTTGAGATGAAGGATTTGGGTCCAACTGAGAAAATTCTTGGAATGAAGATTTGCAGAGATAAGTACAAAGGAGTGCTCCATTTGTCATAAGAAAAGTATGTTTAGAAGGTTCTAGAGAGGTTTGGGATGGAGAAGGCCAAATCTGTAGTGACGCCATTGCTGAGCCATATGTCTCTCTCCAAGTTATAGAGTCCCCAATCAGAAGAGGAGAGAGAGTACATGGAATGAGTCTCTTACGTAAATGCTGTAGGCAGTGTGATGTATACTATGATGTGCTGTAGACTAGATATAGCACATGTAGCGAGCACGGTTAGTAGATACATGGGTAACCCTAGGAAGGAGCACTGGAAAGCATTAAAATGGATATTGAGATATCTGCATGGAACAAGGGATCATGGTGGTGTTTGGTGAGCAGCCAGGAGGATTTGGAGAATAATTTGTGAAGATGTGTGAAGGTTCAGGTCCTCTGGAAGGGTTTGTTGATGCAAATTATGCTGGTGATCTTGATACAAGGAGGTCCACTACTCGATACCTCTTCTGCGTATATAGTAGACCGGTGTCTTGGAGATCAATCTTTCAGCCAATTACGGTCTTGTCTACCACAGAGGTTGAGTACATTGGGATAACAGAGGCTGCAAAGGAAGTCCTTTGGCTTAGGAGGCTGATTGATGAGTTGGGGGTGGAGCAGAGCAAGGTTACACTATTTAGTGATAGTCAGAGTGCTCTACTGTTGGCACAGAACCCAGTCTATCATGCATGCACAAAGCATATAGATGTGATGTACCACAGAATCAGAAAACTAATGAAGGAAGGTGAAGTAGAACTAATGAAGGTCTATACCAAGGAGAATTAGTCTGATGCACTCATGAAGGTACTCCCTAATGACAGCTTTCAGAGATGTGTGGCATGGATGGGTCTATTGAGAAGAGATGAGTTCACAAGGACTTAGAAGCACCAAGGTAGGGAATGTGAGCTCAGAAGTGGCACTCCCAAGTCTTGAAAACATGAGAAGATAGGTCATGAGAAGATGGAAGCAAGCCGAAAGAAAAATTAGCTCTCCTAGCAATGTTCAGAAACTGGGCCGGTTCACCTTGAGACTGAGTCGGCTAAGTTGGAAACTGGGCCGGCTCAGTTCAAGACTAGGTCGGCTAGGTCTCAGATGAAAATTCAGATAGAAAGTAGCATTTTTGGGCTGTTGGCATAGTACACAATTGGATCAGCTCAGTCTGGAACTAAGCCGACCCAGTCACAAGTTAGTCGGCTCAGTCTGAAACTGGACCGGCTCAGTTTTTATGGGTTATTATTTTGTGTATGTGGGTTGTTTGGGTTTGGGTAGTTTTTCTATGAGCTTAGGCTTGACCCTTTATAAAGTATATATACTGAAAATAGGTCAAGGTTGTAAGAGTGCCGAAATATACTGAATAAAACTCTTTTCTTTTAGAAATCTCTTCTTCTCTTCTTTATTTCTAAAATTATTTGATCATGCTTCCGCATTAATCTCTGAGAAGTACTTTATTATTGCTTGGCTAATCACCGATGGCCACGCCGATCCGTTTGAGAAGAGCGCACATTCCCGACAACCTTCTCCTCTAGATTTTTCCATGTTTTCAGATCTAATATTATTTAATTTTTCTCATAGAAAAATTTCATAATAATATGGAGAAGAAGGGTTCTCAAACAAACCTTAAGAGAAGACGTTCTTCTCTTCTTCTTATCTCATCAAGACATGATTAGATCATGTCCAAAGATTATCATCATGCCCCAACACCTTGGAGCACACATCCCACACCTTCTTCCTCTCTCTCTCTCTCTCTCTCAGTTTTTTATCACATAAAAATCACAAAGAAATAAGGAGAAAATAAAACATGAAATAAAACTATAAGAGAAGATGTTCTTCTCTATTACCTTTGTCTTCATCAAGACATCAACATTTGATGTCCAAAAGAAAGGGCCTTCTCCAAGGAATATGGTGCCTCAACCTCCCATGCCAACCATCTTTCTCTCCTCTGATTTACCATGGAAAAACCTGGGAATATTCATGCTAAAATTCCACAAAAATTGGTGCCCCTTAACAACCTACCTATGACCAGGTCAAAACCTAGTTTAAGGGGATTCAAAGGAGTTCTATGGGGCATCCAACTCTCGGACGCCCCTTCCTCAAATTTAGGTATAAGAACTTAGATTCCACATCTAAAAGAAGAAAGAAAAGGGGTGGACCAAAGGTTGGGTGGCATGGGGAAAAATCAAAAAGGAGGGAAGAGTTTTGGTGAAGAGGGACTCTATCACATAGAATCTCATGCAAAACTAATTCCCTATTTGACCAGGTCAAATATAAATTCAAATCCACCACATATGGGCGTGGGGACCATTCTTAGGCATGGAAAAAACTCACATAATTTTTTTGGAATTAATTATGGGCATGGAACATCATAATGGTGCAAGGAAATAGCATGGAAAAAGCTCACATAATTTTTTTGGAATTAATTGTGGGCGTGGAACATCATAATGGCGCAAGGAAATAGTGAGAGTCCCAGTCCAACTGGGATTCTTCTTGTTTAACTCGGTCAAAACTATTATTGAACCTAATTCAGACTAAATTAAATGCAACCTAATTAAAGATGATTCTAGTCAAATTAGGAGCCTTATTAAATTAGATTAAATCATATTTAATTTGATTTAAATCCTAACTCAATTAGGAATTAGTTGCACTTAAATCCTAGTCCAACTAGAAATTATTTTTTTCTTGCAATTGGCTTATCCAATAAATCTATTAAACTTAATCTAATTAAGTTTAAACTAATTTTAATTAAATATAATTCAATTAGACCTGATCTTAGCCTAATTACTCAATCAAATTGAGCCAATTAGCAATCTAATTATGAATCGATCCTCCTACAATGCTTGCATTAGGTCAAACATCAATCATTTTGATAGTTTAACCTCAGAACGATTCTCAATCATCGATTTTAACCATCTGATCAGATTATAACCTCTTATGTGTGTGACTCCATAGATTTGAACCTAAGCCAGTAGCCCCAAAATTGATTTCTGTACCAATCAAAATGACCATATAGCAATGGTACTCGCATCCGGATAGGCCGAATGTATGCAAAGCAACATTCTTAGAACCCTGACCTATGGTTACCATATAATTTATGTAGGAAAATCCTAATTTTTCGTACCAGATTCGTTCAGATCTGATCAGATCAAGAGATATATTTCAAAAAAAAAAATTTTTTTTGATCCAAATCAGATCTAAGATGTTTTAGATCTGATTATTATTATTTTAGAAATTAAAATAAAATTAGATAAATTAAATCAGGTTTAATTTACTTTGAAGTGGATAATCCTATTACCTGTTGATGATCCTATAAGCAGCGGAAGGTTCTGGATCAAGCCACGCAAGTGTCTGGCCTCCACTGATATCCACTTAGGCTGGATCTGAAGATCCTCTTCTTCTCTATCACGTCTCCAAAAATTAGATCTGAATCTGATCTGGAGGATCTTCAAAACTCTTTTCGAAAATCAGTAGTTGTCCTATGCAGCAGTGCAGCCTTTAGCTTTCAGTCATCTTTCTTTGATCTGGATCGCACCAACCAAGAATCCAAACACTTTGGATGTGGAGAGGAGAGGGAGAAGATGGATTTGGCATGGAGGAAGAGGGGAGAGGCAGCCTTGGGGCATGGGATTTCAATTCTCCAATCATACAATCATACAATCATGCATTCTGAGTTGGGCGCAGGGTCTTATTTACAGTCTATCTATGATCCAACTTCTCTTTTTCCCAACCAATCATAACTCTTTATGAAATCAGATCTAAATCTGATTGGTGGGAATAGAGTCCCCTAGATTCCTCCTTAGAGGGTGCCTAAGATCAGTCAAAGTTGGTTCTTAGGAGAACTCTAATTGGAATCCAAAAAGGAGATGGAGTCCCTATCCAATAGGGACTCCTAGGCGCCTCCAGCTTGGGCACACACCAAGGGTGGCGTGCGCCCTCTTCCTTGCTAGGTTCTGGCAGGGGGACAGGCCCCCACCAGCTCTCCAATAGGTGCATGACACATGGACAGAAGTCAAAGTGTCAATGGTCAACATTTGACCAGTCAAAGGTAGACTTTTGACCAAAGTCAAAGAACGAGAAATGGCAGGTGACCAAAAATGGCAGGTAATGTCTTACAAAATAAGACAACCTTTTTTGACTTGGACAACCTCCAGTCAGACCATATGAAGGCCTCTGATTGAGCACAAACTCCTTTGGCTCAGATCAGGACAACTTATTTATGATAGCAAAAGAAGAACGTTAGGTTCAATCGAGTGCTAGCACGATTTCCTTGAACCTAATTGAATCTCATTCAGATCAATTGAACTAGATCAGTTCAATTGATGATCACCAGATTCAAACCCTTGTTTGTGTGACCCAGTTAGGTTCAGTTCTGTATGGTAATGGGATATGTCATGATCTCTATCATCGACATCATCGAAACTTCCTTTTCGATGGATCAGAACTCTTCTGATTCGAACAGCTAGAATGATCGATCATCTAAATCATTCTAATTGCTCCCAAAATCCACCAGTGACACCTAGCAGTATATGGTGGCAACCCATCAGAGCTGAATGCGAACCTCTTGGTGCAGCTACCTGTGTGATTAAGTTCTTCTATCTTGAGCCCCGATCAGATTAGGGTTAAGGTGAACTCGTCAAACCCTAGTCTTCTGTCATATGATGTAATCATTCGATTCAAGTCCAATGTGAAAAACCTAAATAGAAACTCTTTCTATTATTTCACTCTACCATGGCCATGGACTTCTGGACTTGATTCTCATGATCATCATAGGGCTGCTCCTCTACCACCGAGGTAGATAGATTCCATCTTGATGCAATCCAGTTCCTACAATGAACATGCTATAGCCAACATACACCTCAGGGTTCCATATGGCTAGGAGACCGAGTAATGGTGTAGTCAAACTATAACACCCTCAAGGTGAACTGCCGATGCGATGCACCTCAGGTCAAAGAACCAGACACACTACTGCAGCATCGAGTCAGTCATTGACGAGAAGGTAGACTTCCTAATGACTACTCGAGGTGGTCACGCTCAGTGCCCTCGTTCTCTAACGAGTACCTGTACTCTCACTCCGGTGTCTCCACACCGTAGACTCAAGACTCATCTACTAAAGAGAAGCGATTGTACACCAACCTTCCGGATCAATCACCATCCTCGTGATGATCCTATGGTCGGGAGCATTTTATGAGTTAATAATGATTATTCATGTCTTAAATTTTCAACTCTTGAAAATATGAATTATCATTACCATTAACTCAAAGGATGTATCACAGACACTAAATACACATATGTGATAGAAAATAACCCATTTTATTGATATTAGTCAAAATTATAATTTTGCCCCTAGAAGTGTATTACAAGTGTCAGCCAATTCTGGCTTCTAGGGCACATATATCTAACAATCTCCCACTTGTCCTAAAGCCAATTGGCTACAAGTCTAAGTCCCATCTTCTCAAGGTGGGCTTCGATCTTCTGCTGGCCCAACGGCTTTGTAAGTGGGTCTGCCACATTATCTGTGGAGTTGACTCTCTTGACCTCGACATAATCCTTCTCGAGGTAATCGCGGATGAGGTGGTATCGCCGCTCAATGTGCTTGGATTTTCTGGTGAGACCTTGGCTCCTTAGCAAGGGCTATGGCGCCATTGTTGTCGCAGTATAGAGGAATGGCATCTGATGGCATTACTCCAATTTCTGCAGCAAACTTCTTGTACCAGAATGCTTCCTTCGCAGCCTTCTGATGCAGCGATATATTCTGCTTCCATGGTGGAATCTGCTATCACCGTTTGCTTGGAACTCTTCCAGCTGACAGCACCACCATTGCACACAAACAGACTTCCAGATGTCGACTTTCGATCATCTATATCGGACATGAAATCCGAGTCTGTGTATCCCTGGACTTGGAGTTCTCCGTTACCAAAGACCAACATCATATCCTTAGTTCTTCTCAAGTACTTAAGGATACATTTCACAGAAGTCCAGTGTTCTTCACCTGGATTTGACTGATATCTGCTTGTGACACTCACAGCATGGGCTATATCAGGTCGTGTACATAGCATGGCATACATGAGGCTCCCTATTGCAGAAGCATAAGGGATCTTGCTCATGCATTCTATTTCCTCAGGTGTGCTAGGGCACATCTTCTTGGAAAGATGAATACCATGTCTGAAGGGTATTAATCCCCTCTTAGAGTTTTCCATACTAAACCTCTTTAGTACTTCCTCTATGTACATCTTCTGTGAAAGTCCTAGCATCCTATTCGGTCTATCCCTATAGACCTTAATTCCTAGAATAAAGGATGCTTCACCTAGGTCTTTCATGGAGAATTCCTTGGACAACCATAATTTGACTGTTGTCATCATGGGAATATCATTTCCCAATAAGGAGGATGTCATCCACGTACAATACGAGGAAGACAACAGCGCTCCCACTGACCCTTTTGAAAGACACATGGTTCCTCTTCATTTTTGATGAAACCAAATTTTTGATCACATCATTGAAATGAGTGTTCCAGCTCCGAGATGCTTGCTTAAGTCCATATATGGACCTTTGCAGCTTGCAAACCTTGTGATCAGTATCACTGGATGTGAAACCTAGCGCTGTTCCATATAGATATCTTCCTCAAGATATCCATTCAAGAATGCCGTTTTCACGTCCATTTGCCATATTTCATAATCGAAATAGGCTGCAACAGCAAGCAATGTGCGGATGGATTTTAGCATAGCCACTGGGAAAAAGGTATCCTGATAGTCAATGCCTTCGCATTGACTATAACCTTTTGCCACTAGTCTAGCCTTGAATGTCTCCACATTCCCATCTGCACCAATCTTTCTCTTGAAGATCCATTTACACCCAATAGGTACTATACCTTCTGGTGGATCTACCAAGGTCCAGACTTGGTTTGAGTGCATCGAGTCAATTTCTGACTGCATTGCCTCTAGCCATTTCTCGGAGTCGATATCTGATATCGCCTCGTTGTAGGTTTTGGGATCATCACCATGAGCACCATTACCTATGAGGAACATTTTCTCTACTTCCTCTGAAATAATACCTAAGTATCTTTCAGGAGGACGGAAAACTCTTTCCGATCTACGAGGTGGAGGAGGTAGTGTTCTTATTGGCTCAACCTGATTTGGTTCCAATTGGTCCTTAGCTCGTTGTACTTGTGAGACTTTCTCATCAAGCTTAATCTGCTTTCCAATGCCGCTATCTTGAATAAACTATTTTTCAAGAAAGATGGCATGTCGACTCACAATCACATTGTGGTCTTCTGGAATGTAGAAATAGTATCCTAATGACTCTTTAGGATATCCTATGAATCGAGCTCTAAAGGACCTAAACTCTAACTTGTCCGCTTGTTGTCTTTTGACATGAGCCGGACAACCCCAAATTCTGAGATGACTCAGACTTGGTTTCTTACCGTGCCATATCTCATACGGTGTGGTAGGAATGGTTTAGAGGGAACCCTATTCAGTAGATAAATTGAAGTTAACAATGAATGTCCCCAAAAAAAAATTAGGGAGGTCTGTGAAGCTCATCATGGATCGAACCATATCCAATAGGTCCGATTTCTCCATTCTGAAACCCATTGAGTTGAGGTGTTCCTGGTGGAGTCCATTGAGAGACTATGCCATTTTTCTTGAGATAGTCTAGGAATTCCCGGCTAAGGTATTCACCTCCTCGATCTGATCGAAGAACCTTAATGGATTTTTTCATTTTTCTACTTCATGTCTGAATTCTTTGAACTTTTCAAAAGCTTCAGACTTATGTCTCATAAGATACACATACCCATACCTAGACAGATCATCGGTAAAGGTAATGAAGTAGACAAAATTGCCTCTAGCCGGCACATCAAATGGGCCGCACACATCAGTATGTACTAGGGCAAGGAGATCTGTGGCCCTTTCCCCATGTCCAACAAAAGGGAGTTTAGTCATTTTGCCTTGAAGACAAGATTCACAAGTTGGATATGACTCGAAAGTCAATGGACTCAATAGCCCATTTTTCTCCAATTTGTTGATCCTATCTTCTGCTATATGACCTAATCTCAGGTGCCATAGATATCTATCGTTTGGACTATCCCTAGGTCATTTGGCATTCACGTTTTGCTCGATAGTTAGAATAGGTACATCAATATGTAGCTGATAAAGACCATTAATAAGAAAACCATTTGCAATTTTATTTCTTTCATAAAGAATGTTACAATGGTCCTTAAAGAAGGTAATCACATAGCCTTCTTGTGCTAAGCATGAAACAGAAATCAAATTCCTGCTAGCTGCAGGCACATAATAACAGTCTTTCAAAACTAAGTCTAAACCAGATGGTAATCGAAGAGGGTATGTTCCCATGGCTACTGCAGCAACTCTTGCTCCATTACCGATGCGTAGGATCATGTCTCCATCCCTCAACCTCCTGCTATCCTCAAGACCCTGCATAGAAGTGCACAGATGAGCACTAGAACCAGAGTCAAGCACCCAACTGGATGCAGAAGAAAATCGTAAGGTTAGACTCAATAACGAGCATACCTCCAGAAGGACCTTCCTTCTTGTTCTTTAGGGTGGCCAGGTAAGTAGGGCAGTTCGCTTCCAATGGCCGTCGCTGTTGCAATGGAAAATACTTTCCTTTGACATCGGCCTTTTTCTTCGGCTCTGCCTTCTTCTTTTTCCTTCCACCTTCTGCTTTTTCACAGACTTCTTTTTCTTTCCATAAGACTTTCTTTTGGAAGAAGTCCGTCCATCCATAGCAAGAACTGAGCCTTTAGAACCTTTCATAGAAAGCTCAGCGGTAACCAGCATATTCATTAATTCGGCCAAGGAATTTTGAAGTTTATGCATGTGGTAATTCATGATGAATTGCCCATATGCATCAGTCAAGGATTGCAGAATAATATCGTTCTGCAGGTCCAAGTCTAACTTCACACCGAGCTTCTCAAGCTCTTCCATGTCCTTGATCATTGTCAGACAGTGATCTTGGACTGACTGCCCATCAATGCATCTTAGCCTTAAAAAGTCATTTCGTGACTTGATACTTGGCTGCGCGACTCTGTTCACCAAACATCTCCTGCAGGTGAGCCAACATTTGGCGAGCAGTTTCCGATATCTTCATGTTGGCGCTGGAGCTCATCAGACATCGAGCCCAACATGTAATATCTGGCCTTATTATCTTCGTCTATCCATTTTTTTCCAGAGATGCTCTCTGTTCAAATGGATGGACGGGCTGGTAAGGTGGGAGGTCCTGGTCCAAAACATGGGTTAAATCCAAAACAATTTTGTAGTTCCTGAGCCAATCTTTATAATTGGGTCGGTCAGTCAGTCTATGTGTGTCCAGGATACGTGCCAATGGATTGGACGCAGACATTTTTCTATAGAGAGTCAAAGATTCTAGTTAGATACTGTAATTATGACTTGACCAATTTGTTTAGAAATTTTATTTTTAAACAAATTAGCTCCCACTATTTTCTCGGATCCCTACACTCCCTTTGTAGAGATGCAAAAATCTCCATGATTAATGATTTCTAGTGGGTGGTGCGGTCTCACCAACTGACTCATCACCTCACCTAACAGTTATTGGTGATGGGTTAGCCAATGAGTGAACAACTCTTGTTCAATGATTCTCTAATCATGGTGCACCCAAACTTGGTCTCTAATTCATGAATCTCACCGTATCCAAATATTGATCCACTCCTTAGTTAAGTCAGACCCACCATTTGCACAGACTGGATTCCTAATTGAGTCTCTCACCGTATCCAAGAATATTGAGCCCAACTCATCCTCCAGCCCATAGCATCCAATGCCTAATAGACATGGTTGCATCTTTCCTAGTGCAACTGAGCCACTGTATCCAGTCGAGAACAATCAACCCCGGGAAGGCCCGCATATCTACAATGGTGGAAGACCTCAGACTTAATCTTTTCTTAGGGAGAATTGATTCAGGTCTCATTAAACTAGACTTGTCATAGTCATAACAATTATGACTAACCTAGTGGCATGGGTTAGCTCGGATTATTGACCACCTCAGATCAGAACTGTGTCAACAGATATGGCCAGGTAAGTGAGACCGATGGAAGGAATATGCCATTAACTCGTACAAGAATGCATTCAGGTCGAGTAGCTTCCAATTAAAAACCAGTCGGTCGTATGTGCCAAACTTACCTTAGACACCAAATTATTGAGTCAGAACCTAATTGGGTTAGCCTACAATCCAGACTCTAACCTCTGAGCCTAATTAGGTCTTGCTTGATCGTGACTCGATCTTGACCCAGACTTAATCCTATTAGGCTGGTCAATTTAAGCATTGTTGATCCCATCTAACCAACTCTTGATTCGATTTGATCAACCGCTTAGACCTAATTGAGCTACCCAAGCCCGAACCCAGTATTATGAATATATCTTAGATCTGAAATTCTCAATTTTAGACCTAATTAATATTTCATAATCTTAATTTTTAATTAAGTAGGGTTCATAAACAAAATATGCACAATAAATCCTAGGGTTTCAGGATCTAGGATTTTGCAGAAAGTATATTTTGGGTTTCTGATTAAGGACGAATGTGCAGCACCCCTACACATCATAAGAACTCTCCATCGAATGAGAAGAGAGGGCCTTTAAACCCTTCTTCGTTCTTATGACCAGATGGCTAAGAGGAACGCCCTAATTAGGAACATGCAATACTACAAAATAGTTTTAGATCTATATCATATATCTCATATACAAATTAGATCTAATCATGGCATATTTTGCATACATCTCATGTATCGAATCATGCATATTTTCAGATCTAAATTATCTCATAATAATCTAAAAAATTAGATTTAAATTGATCTAATCAAAATAAATTCTAATCTAGATAATTATGTAGAACTATTCTACAACTAGTCTAGACATGCATCAATCATATCTCATATGATATTTAAAAATTAAATAATTTTATTTACTATTTTTTAGATGTTATTATAACCATTATAATATCAAAAAATAGTAAATAAATTGATCTAAAATATGATTTAATCAAATTAAATTAAAAACATACAAGACTATTCTATAGAACTATTCTATTTTAGAACTAGTCATGCATATTTTCTAATCTTAGATCCAAATCAATTAATTTTAATTTTTTCTAATTTTAGATCTGATCACATCTCATGTGACATCTAAAATCACTTATTTTTTAATTAAAATAAATTTAAAATTAGATCTAAATACTTTTAGAACCTTGGCTCTGATACCAGTTGAAGGAAAATCCTGATTTTTCATACTAGGTTCGTTCAGATCTGATCAGATCAAGAGATATATTTCAAAAAAAAATTTCTTTGATCCAAATCAGTTCTAAGATGTTTTAGATTTGATTATTATTATTTTAGAAATTAAAATAAAATTAAATAAATTAAATCAAATTTAATTTACCTTGAAGTGGGTAATCCTATTACACGTTGATGATCCTATAAGCAGCAGAAGGTTCTGGATCAAGCCATGCAAGTGCCTGGCCTCTACCGATATCCACTCGAGCTGAATTTGGAGATTCTCTTCTTCTCTATCATATCTCCAAAAATTAGATTTGGATCTGATCTGGAGAATCTTCAAAACTCTTTACGAAGATCAGCAGTTCTCCTATGCAGCAGTGCAGCCCTCTAGCTTTCAGTCGCCTTTCTTTGATCTGGATCGCACCAACCAAGAATCCAAATACTTTGGATGTGGAGAGGAGAGGGAGAAGGTGGGTTTGGCATGGAGGAAGAGGGGAGAGGCAGCCTTGTGGCATGGGATTTCAATTCTCCAATCATACAATCATACAATCATGCATTCTGAGTTGGGCGTAGGGTCTTATTTATAGACTGTCTGTGATCCAACTTCTCTTTTTTCCAACCAATCACAACTCTTTGTGAAATCAGATCTAAATCTGATTGGTGGAAATAGAGTCCCCTGGATTCCTCCTTAGAGGGTGCCTAAGACCAGTCAAAGTTGGTTCTTAGGAGAACTCTAATTGGAATCCAAAAAGGAGATGGAGTCCCTGTCCAATAGGGACTCCTAGGCACCTCCAGCTTGGGCACATGCCAAGGGTGGCATGCACCCTCTTCCTTGCCAGGTTCTGGTAGGGAGACAGGCCCCCACCAGCTCTCCAATAGGTGCGTGACACGTGGACAGAAGTCAAAGTGTCAATGGTCAACATTTGACCAATCAAAGGTAGACTTTTGACCAAAGTCAAAGAACGAGAAATGGCAGGTGACCAAAAATGGTAGGTAATGTCTTACAAAATAAGACAACTTTTTCTAACTTGGACAACCTCCAGTCAGACCATATGAAGGCCTCTGATTGAGCACAAACTCCTTTGGCTCAGATAGGACAACTTATTTATGATAGTAAAAGAAGAACGTTAGGTTCAATCGAGTGCTAGCACGATTTTCTTGAACCTAATTGAATCTCATTCAGATCAATTGAACTAGATCAGTTCAATTGATGATCACCAGATTCAAACCCTTGTTTGTGTGACCCAGTTAGATTTCAGTTCTGTATGGTAATGGGATATGTCATGATCTCTATTCATCGACATCATCGAAACTCCTTTCGATGGATCAGAACTCTTTCTGATTCGAATAGCTAGAATGATCGATCATCTAAATCATTCTAATTGCTCCCAAAATCCACCAATGACACCTAGCAGTATATGGTGGCAACCCATCAGAGCTGAATGCGAACCTCTTGGTGCAGTTACCTGTGTGATTAAGTTCTTCTATCTTGAGCCCCGATCAGATTAGGGTTAAGGTGAACTCGTCAAACCCTAGTCTCTGTCATATGATGTAATCATTCGATTCAAGTCCTAATGTGAAAACCTAAATAGAAACTCTTTCTATTATTTCACTCTACCATGGCCATGGACTTCTGGACTTGATTCTCATGATCATCATAGGGCTGCTCCTCTACCACCGAGGTAGATAGATTCCATCTTGATGCTATCCAGTTCCTACAATGAACATGCTATAGCCAACATACACCTTAGGGTTCCATATGGCTAGGAGACCGAGTAATGGTGTAGTCAAACTATAACACCCTCAAGGTGAACTGCCGATGCACCTCAGGTCAAAGAACCAGACACACCACTGCAGCATCGAGTCAGTCATTGACGAGAAGGTAGACTTCCTAATGACTACTCGAGGTGGTCACGCTCAGTGCCCTCGTTCTCTAACGAGTATCTATACTCTTACTCTGGTGTCTCCACACCGTAGACTCAAGACTCATCTACTAAAAAGAAGCGATTGTACACCAACCTTTCGGATCAATCACCATCCTCGTGATGATCCTATGGTCGGGAGCATTTTATGAGTTAATAATGATTATTCATGTCTTAAATTTTCAACTCTTGAAAATATGAATTATCATTACCATTAACTCAAAGGATGTATCACAGACACTAAATACACATATGTGATAGAAAATAATCCATTTTATTGATATTAGTCAAAATTATAATTTTTCCCCTAGAAGTGTATTACAAGTGTCAGCCAATTCTAGCTTCTAGGGCACATATATCTAACAATTTATTCCTTTGACTGATAATACTGAAGATGACTTTGAGTAAGCTATCAACACTCATTTAAGTTATCTCTATTATATCTCAAAATTTAAACCCAAGCCTAGGTTTTGCTAAATTGAAACACAACAAGTCATTCTCTTTCTGAAGTTAATCAGGAGTGGTCAATCCCATTTTGACTCACACACCAACTCTACAAATACTTGGCTGTATCCAAAAATCTTCCAAACCTATATTAGAAATACATGCAGTCCGGTGCCAAAGTACAGTGAGTTGCTTGTAAGTCAGTATGGTGATCTTAGGTCGGAGGGACACATATACCCATTAGCTTTAGCAAGCTACTCATGACAGTGGTGTGCTACATTGATCATGTTCAGTGTAGATGTACTCCTACATCTCATCTGGATGCCATACTAGTGTCTCCACACCACTAGGTTACGAGGACAATCAACACATATGGCATACAACGATCTATACTCGATAAGTTATCATCTTTGTTAATAACTTATTATTTGATCATGAATAATTTAAGAACCATCCGATAAATCCTCCTTTATCGGTTAAGTGTGGTTCTAAGGACTTCATCATAATTTAAGAGTTCATTAAAGAAAGATAGAACTTTTATGATGAACCGGCCAAATAACTATTATTATTAGATAATTCATATACTAATTCCAATCATCTACCACTTAGATAATTGGCTTTAGGACATATTTTTCAATAACTCCCACTTAGACTAAAGCCAATTAGAATGATATCAAATATTCTATCTTTCACTTGAGTTTATATAACTTCTTAGTTTCGAGGCCTTAGCAAATGGGTCGATCAAGTTCTCTTTTTACATCGATCTTCTAAAGATCGACATCATCCTAATCTAATATCTAAGGTGATAGAATACAGAGTTTGCTAGTTCTATGGTGCATTTTTAGTTCTTTAGTTTGAGCTATGGCTCCAATGCTATGATAAGACTGGACCATCAGTGGAGGGTGCCACTCCCAATATACTAATGAACCTTAGCAACTACATAGCTTACATGACAGCATCATATGCCATGATGTACTCTACATATCTAACTGAATAGGCTATAGTATCCTTCTCGAAATCTTTCCAACAAATTGCTCCTGCAATTAGAGTATGATCTGACATTCTTTTGTTGTCATCTTGATCTGACTGAAATCAAAATATCCACTTGTTTTAAGTCAGTATTTCCATATTTTAGTCACTGGACCTTAGTATTTCCAAATACTTAATGATTGTCTATACAATCTTTCAGTGGTTATCACTTAGATCAGATTGGTATCTTCTCATTATCCTTAGTGAGTATACCATATCTGGTCTTGAACATAAAGTAATTAGATGACAGCCAAACCTTTATTTCTTACAATACTGGAATACCATTTTCGATTAAGAGAATTCATCCACAGACAACACAAGGAACAGCACTATAGAACATTTTGCCCAATTACAAATGCAGGGTTTATCTTTGTTCATAACAAAGACAACGTTTAGAATATATGTTCAAAGTCAGATTAGCTTTATAGGTCCTTACCTTCTTGTCTGCGCTACTCTGATCCTTTTGAAAATCCATTCACACCCAATGGGTTCTATTCCTTTAGGTAAATCATCTAGTGTCTACATCTATTGGTTTCCATGGACTTTAATTTGGATTTGATGGCACCAAATTACTTCTCAGAGTCAACCATTGCATTGCATCTCTATAGGTGATTGGATCCTTATTATTCTGATCGAGTTCAACAAGATTGTCATCCCGGACCTAGATACCATAGTATCCATCTGGCTAACACAGTACTCTACTAGATCTCCTTAAAGGTGCTTGATTAATAGGCACCGGATTTGATCTAATCAAATCTAATTCTATAGGTTTACTAGATTATGTTGGTTTATTTTTTACCAGTCAAACTTTCCCAAGTCCAACTTGATAGACATCAATTCCTTCTATAAGAAACTCCTTTTCAAAAGGAATGCCCTACTGCTGATGAATATCTCATATTCTTCAGCATGGTAGAATTAATAACCTTTAAACATCTATTAGACCAGGATCCAAGTTTATATGTGTGCAAACCTATGACAAAGGCCGATCAACTCCAAATCCGAAGGTGAGAGTGTCTAGGTCTACAAAGGGGAGTGCGTAGGATTTCTAGCTCTACTTTCGAAAACTTTTTCAAAAAATATATGCAGCGAAGAAATTATTAATCATATTAATATTAAGAGCTATAGATCTAATCTAAAAATCCTACACACTACAGGATCTAATGTATCATATATGCATACATATGTGAAAATAAAAATAGCAACTACAATAAAACTATTTTTACTGCTCTATGTGTTTAGAACACATTATCTTTTCATAGGTAGATGAACTCCAATCTCTGATCTCCTCGATAAAGATCTGATTGCTGCGACGTAGCCACACATGTGTCTAGCCTCCATGGGTAATCCACACAAGGCCCTGATCTCGATCAACTCCTCCCGAGTGCAAGCTCGTGTAGAAGTCTTTGTATGCTGATGCAGATCAAACTGTTTTGATCTTCTTCACTAGATCTTCGGATGCTCCAGATCCCAATGAACATAGAAAAAATTTAGTAGAGGTTTTCACCAAGATTTGTGAACTCACGACCCTCGTTCCTCAGAGATCTAAATCCCAAATCCTAGATAGATTCTAGGGTATGCAGTCACCCAAATACCCTTCTGCCTAGAACTCTTTCTTTTTTATTTTTTCTCATGCATGCAAAGACGAGACTTTCACTTCTCCCCATTGCTCTTCCCTCTCTTCGTTTGGTTCTTTATATTCTACACACCCATAAAATCAAACATTTTATAGATCGCACAAACAAAGAGAGGCATGAGGGAAAGGTTTAGATTAAGTGGTTACCCATTCAAACTTAAATCCTATTTGAATTGAACTTGTAACCAAATTAAACCTATCCATAAGGTGCATGAGAAGGGAGAACGCACACCCTCCCTAGTGCAAAAAAGCTTCACGACAAACCTCTTTCTCATGGAGATAGATTAGCGCAAGTTTAGGTGACGTGGCACATGGAAAGACTAGCCAAACTAGTCTATTGTTTATCATCTAATTGAACCAATCCAATCCAAATTGGTTAGGCCCAATTGGACTAGATTAAACCAAACTTATTTAAGCTTAATTAGGCTTAGTTAAATTCTAATCAAATCAAAAATTAATTAATCCAAACTCTTGGTCAAATCAGAGATTAAACCTCCTTGACGACTAGATCATCTTATAACCTAATCTGGTCAAATCCAAATGAATCAAATTCAATTAGTCTTGATCCAAAAATAATCACTCAATCAAATTGAGTTAATTAGTGATCAAATTCACTAATTAAACTTCTCTAGATCAGCTATTAGATTGAGTAGGAACCTCTAGTGTTTGTGACCCCATAGGTTTGAACCTAAGCCAGTAGCATAGGAATCAATTTTCTATACTAATCGAAGTGATCGTCTAGCAATGGTACCCAACATCTGAATAGACCGAATAGTGTAATTGCAATATTTAGAACCTACATGAATATGGTTATCACATAATTCATCCTTTTGACCTTTGTATATAGAATGACTCAGGGTTTAACTGTCAACCATGGAAGATACATCCAAATCGTGTCTCAAAGCAAATAATCCTATAACCCTTCACTAGGACTATCCTGACCAAGGCTTTGCTAAATTGAAATACTATTAAACACAGCTCTTGAGTCCATAAGTGGTCAATTCCATCTTGATTCTCGCACCAACTCCTCAAGTACTTGACTGTATCCAAAAATCTTTCATCATTGAATTAAAAATTTAGGTAGTCTGACACCAAAGCACAGTGAATTATTTGGAAGTCACCATGGTGATCTCAAATCGGAGGGACACTTACGCGCATATTCCATTAGAGCAATTCTTGACAGCAAAAAAGCTCCGAAGTTGGTCACGTTCAGTGCAGATGTATACCTACATCTCACCTGCGTGCCATACCAGTGTCTCCATGCTCTTTTGTTAAGAGGACAACCAACTTATATGGTACACACCAACCTATACTCGATAAATATTATCATTCTTGATAACAATGTATCATTTGATCAGAAATATATTTAAGGACTAAATGACAAATCCTCCTTTGTCGATTCTAAATAGTCCTAAGAACTTCATCATAATAGAAAAAGTTCATTAGAAGATAAAAGATTTATGATGAAAAAGTCAAAATAAATTTTATTCAATTAATAATTCATATATAATTATATGAAATAGCTTAATCATCAATAGACTCATAATTAGCTTTAGGATACTATTCCCAACAATCTCCCACTTGGCCTAAAGCTAATCGGTGCAGTATTGTATACCCATCTTCGACTTAAATTCGTCGAATTCCTTCACCGCAATGGCTTTAGTGAATGGGTCGGCTAGGTTCTCCTTTCCATCGATCTTCTGAAGATCGACATCACCTCATTTCATGATCTCTAGGACTTAGTGGAAGTGGTGCAGAATAAGCTTCATCTGTTGGTGTGCTTTTGATTCCTTCACCTAAGCAATGGCTCTAGAGCTATCTCAGTAGAGTAGAACTGGACCATTAAGAAAGGGTGCTACTTCGAACTTAGTGATGAACTTTTTCAGCTACACTGCTTCTTTGGTAGCATCTAATGCAGCAACATACTCCGTCTCGCACACTAAATCGACCACGGTGTGCTGCCTGGAATTTTTCCAGCAGACAACTCCACCATAAGGGTAAATACATACACCGACACACTTTACTATCATCATGATCAAACTAGAAATTGGAGTCTATAAATCCCATAAGTTTTAAGTCTAATTCACCATAAACAAGCCATCAGTCCTTAGTATTTTTCAAATACTTTAGGATGGTTTTAATAACCTTCCAGTGGTTCTCTCCTGGATCAGATTGGTATCTACTGACTATCTCTAGTGAATATCCCACATCTGATCTCGTACATGTCATGGCGTACATGATAGAACCCACTGCAAAAGCATATGGAATTCTACTCATATGCTCTCTCTCTTGAAATATTGTTGGACAATCTCTCTTCAAGAGAGAAATTCCATGGCCTATCGGTAGATAGCCTTTTCTGAAATTCTCCATACTGAACCTCTTCAACACAGTGTCAATATATGTGGATTGGAACAACCCAAGCAATATTTTAGATCTATCTCTGTAGATCTTCATCTCTAGGATGTAGAAAGCTTCTTCCAGATCCTTTATGGAGAACTGTAATGATAGCCATATCTTTATTCTTTGTAATGCAGAGACATCATTTTCGATTAAAAGAATGTCATCCATATACAAAATGAGGAATACAACTACTTGACCATTAGCCCACTTATATATGTAAGGCTCTTCTTCATTCCTAACAAAGCCATACATTCTGATCGTCCTATCAAAATGTATGTTCCAACTTTGAGAAGCCTGCTTCAGTCCATAAATGAACTTTTGAAGCTTACACACCTTAGACTCATCTATGGATATGAAACCTTCAGGTTGTATCATGTACACCTCTTCATCCAGCTCTTCATTTAGGAAAGCTGTTTTCACATCCATTTTCCAGATTTCAGAGTTTAGATGTGCAACTATCGCAAGTATGATCTGAATGGACTTGAGCATTGCCATAGAGAAAAACATCTTGTCATAGTCAATACCATAATATTGATGATACCCCTTGGCAACCAAACGGGCTTTATAGATCTCAACCTTTTCATCTGCACCTCTTTTTCTTTTGAAGATCTATTTACACCCTATGGGTTTTACCCCTTCAGGTGGGTCAACCAATGTCCATATATCATTGACCTTCATGGACTCAATTTTGGATTGCATGGGGTCAAGCTATTTTCCAGAGTCAGATCTCTACATTGCATCCATGTAGGTGATCGGATCCTCATTATTCTCATTGAGTTTGATAGGATCTCCATCCCGAACCAAGAAACCATAGTATCTATCCAACTGACGTGACACTCTACCAGATCGCCTTAAGGGTGCAGGATTAGTAGACTTTGGGTCTGATTGAATCAAATTCAATTCAGGTTCAGCTACTTGTGTCAGTTCTTCCACCTATTGAACTTTTTCAAGCTCGACCTTAGAGGCATTACTCCCTTCACCAAGGAACTTTCTTTCTAAAAAGACTGTCTTAAGGCTGACAAATACATTTTGTTCATCAGCTAGGTACAAGTAATACCCTTTGGTCTCTTTTGGGTATCCTGTAAAGCTACACTTGTCAAACTTAGGTTTGAGCTTGTCTGTTACTAAACATTTGATCTAAGCCAGACACCCCCAAACCCTAAGGTACGAGTGTACTGGTTTACGCCCTGTCCACATCTCATATGGCATTTTAGAAATAGACTTACTCGGAATCCTATTCAGAATATAATAAGCTAACTCGAGCGCATATCCCCAAAGGAAGATCGGCAGACCGACAAGCCCTATCATAGATCGAACCATGTCTAAAAGTGTCTGATTCCTTCTTTCGGACACACCATTATGCTGTGGTGTTTCAAGAGGAGTTCATTAGGAGAGAATTCCATTCTCCCCAAGATATATTAGAAATTTACTAGAAAGATACCCACCCCTCGGTCAGATCAAAGAGTTTTAATACTCTTTCTAGTTTGCTTTTCTACCTCATTATGGAATAGTTTGAAAATTTCAAATGACTCTGACTTATACTTCATTAAATAGACATACCCATACCTCAATAGGTCGTCTATGAAGGTTATGAAGTAGAAATATCCACCTCTAGCACTTGTGCGCATGGGTCCACATATATCAGTATTTACTAGACCCAGGAGTTCACTAGCATGTTTATCCTTTCCAAAAAAAGGTGACTTAGTCATTTTTCCAAAAAGATAGGACTCACAGATCGAAAGTGATTCACAATCACTGACTTCAAAAATTCCTTCTTGAGCCAACCTATTTATTCTTTTCTTGTTGATGTGACCTAGCCTACAATGCCAAAGCTAGATATTTGACACTTCATTTATTCTAAAGTGTTTATCGGAGGTTTGGACTACGTTAACATGTTGTGATAATAGATATATTCCATTATTTAATTGTCTAATACAAACTATAACATAATTCAAAATGATATCATAAAAATTCACTTTTATTGAAAATTGATTACTGTTTTGGTCAAAAGGCCTATAGAAATTACATTCAATAAAAAATTGGACAAAAGTGACAATCAGTAAGAATAACTCTATGAGAATTGATTACAAGGTTCATGATTCTTAAAGCTAGAACTAGAACTTATCTTCCATCTCCAACGTTCAGGAATCTCTCACCTTCATCAAATCTCCTACTGACCTATAAACCCTGCATCGAATTATAAATATGATAAGGACTTTTGGTATCTAATACTCAGGCAGTAGTATCACAAATTGAGAAGTTGTAAGGGGTTATTGTATAATTACCTTGTGCAAAAACTACTTGCTTTCTCCTCGGCCTGTTCGGGTCTAATAAAGCAATGTACTAAGGATCATTCCTCCTCCAGTGCCCCCACTTCTTGCAAAAGAAGCATTTTGCCTGGCTTTGATCAAGCTTGTGCTTCTTGGTTTGATCCTATGCTGACGTTCCAGCATGAGGCTGCACCTTTCTTGTTCTTCTTCTTCTTGTTCTTCTTCCCTTTCTTAAAGAGTTGACCAAAAGGAGATCCTCCCACGACATTCACTGATCAATTTTGCAGTTGATGATCCTTCTCAAAGTTCTGCAGTAACCCCAATAATCTATGGTAGTTCACTGCAGGCTTTATCATTCTGAAATGAGTAAGGAATGGGAAGGACTTGGGCAATGAATTCAGGATCGCATCCTTCCCGAGCTGCTCATGTAGGAGAAAACCCAGCATACTTAGGCATTCAATCATCTTTATCATGTACAATACATGATCAGCAACTGATGCCCCATCCCTTGTATGAGGGTTGAAAATGGCACAACTAGTCTTATGCCTTTCAACATTGTCAGGCATGGCTTCAACATTTGAAGCATCTCCTTAGACTGGGCATTTTCAAATCTATGGCTAAACTAATCATTTATTGCCGCTAGCATAATGCATCGATCGGTAGTGTGATCATTGAGCCACTTTTGGTAAGTGGCTCTCTCCACCTTAATAGCATTCGGGGCTGGCTCCTCAAGTGCTGGATCAGTTAATATATATAAGATCCATTCATGCTCCAAGATGATCTTCAACTTTTGATACCAACTATCGAAGTTGGGTCCCATGAGTTTGTTATTGTTCAATATTGATCAGAGCGATAGGGTAGCAACCATTTCTACACGAAAGAAAAATCTGTTGCCTAGAAGAACAACCCAAGAGCGAGGGGTGAATTGGGTTATTTAAAAGTTTAAATAGATATATGCGGTGATTAAGAATTAAATCTTGAGTGAATCAAGTGTGAGAATTAAATAAAAAGAAATGCAAGAGCACACACACAAACAAGAAAATTTTATAGTGGTTCGGTGTACTTCCAACACCTACGTCCACTCCCCAAGCAAACTCTTGAGAATTTCACTATAATCCCTCAAGATTACAGCTGAATAGTTCATTTGAATTTAGTATCCAATAATCCAGTTGGTTTTACCTTAAGTTCACCAACCATAACCTTTACAAGAATCAAATAAACCAATCTGAATTAAGAAGAGGGGAGAAAAACCCTAAAACCCAGGTTCCAGTCCCTGCTAAAACCAAGTACATGAAAGGAAAATGAAATGTTACAACTCAAAAGGCCCCTTCGAAAGAGCAGAAGAGTTGTCCTTGTAGTTCACTGAAATTCTCTTTGAATTCATGGAGTTAATGCACTTGAGGATTCTTCAATGCTTGGGAGAACAGATTGGTTGAAGATGGATATTTTCGTTCAAGAGCAGAGCATTTTTCTTTTCTCTCTTTTTTTCTTGGATAAATAAAAAATATGCCTTTTTCCTTTTATATCTAAATCATTTCCTCTCTTCTGGTGATGATTGAAGATTAGAAAAAGCAAAATCCAACCATTGGAGAGCAGAAACTAGTCATTGGAGTCGAAAAAATCTGATTTGGAATGCCCCATCAAAAAGCTATTGCCAAGTCTTGAGACCTCTCGATTTGTCTCAAGATGTCTGGCCAAGTTACGAGACCTCTCAGTTTGATTCGAGAGCTCTCGCCTTCAATCATCCAAAAAATCAACTTTTTGGAAAAATTTGCTTGCCTGAGACCGTGACTTCTTGGTTCTATATGAGATGTCTTGCAGGGACCGCAAGACCTCTTGGAAATCCTGCGAGACCTCTCACTCTCAGGACACAGAAACTGGGTTTCTATTTCTAAGATTGAGAGCTCTCGAGATTCTCTCGAGACCTCTCAAGGCCATGGTAGAATAGTGCTAGAGGCATGCCAGTCCACTCGAGAGCTCTCAAAATTTTTTTGAAACGTCTCGAAGATTGCTCCAAGGTAATTTTGAGGGGATTTCTTACGCCAATCAAGGGGATTTGATTTTTATTTGATTTGATCTTCATGTCAATCCTGTTATGGTCAAAGAGCTCTCTTTCTTCTAATATTGGAACACTTAAAATAAAATATATTAGTAATCATTTGCTTTAATATTTGGTCATCATCAAAATCACTTAAGGGGTTCAACAATCTTCCCCTTTTTGGTGATGATAAAACATTAAGCAAGTCATAAAAAGAATGTAAGCCATGCATATACCATGTATTAATGATTGAGAGTGTGCTAAATTTGTGTTAATTCTCCCCCTTTATGTATGCTGAATTTTGTTTTAAGGCTCCCCCCTTAGTGTATGCTCTTATGAACTGAATAAGATTCATTCCTTTTTTTTTGGATTTTAGTTGAATTGATTATACATTTGCATATTTTTGTTTAATATTTCTCCCCCTTTTTGTCAACATCAAAATCACAATAATGAAAGGATCATAAAAAAAGATAAAGAAGGAAAGAATACAAAAAGGATAGATTCCATTTCAAGATTTAAATACTACAAAGTTGGAGATGTATGTTGGTTTACAAAAAATGAATCTCATACCAACATACCTAAACCAAAAGTTAAAAATAAAAGAAAAACTAGACATAGTCCTCATCAGAGAGGAACTCAATGATGGGTTCAGATGAAGATTTGGATCTAGTTGAGGACTAGTGAGGAGCAGGTCTAGAGGATGGTGATGGTCTAGAAGAGGATGATGGTTCAGAAGAAGAAGAAGTCCGACTCAAAATCTGCTATGGAGTGGAAATGAGGATTTCAACTATGGTGCACTGATCAGTGATATTCTCTTCAAGTCTCTGTGCAATCCTGACATTGTTGGATAGGAGTTGTTCAATTTGAGCTGATGTTTTATGCTGCTTCTCCAAAATTTCTAACCTTTGAGATAGTCCACTGATTTGTTGACTAAGCATATCTATTTGACCCTCAGTGGATATCCACTGCTCTTTAATGCTTACTAAGAGTTGATGCCTCACACTAGATAGTATATCCAAAAATCTTTTAGATACTTTCTGAACCACTTCTTCTACCATCCTTTTAATTAACAAATCTTGATCAAAAGCTAGGGGAGGAGCTGGAGCAAGATAGGGAGGCACCTGAGGAGAGCGTGGAGTCCTTGGTGTAGTAAAGGAGGGTCCAGCTGCTGGTCATGGTGGAGGGGTTGGAGATCTGTGTTCTTTAGAATTGATTGCAGCATGATCATCTACCCTCACGCATTTATCACCCTTCTTTACAAATTTCGTCTGATTCAATGTTCCCTCATTGATGTAGTTCGTGTGAGCCGGCTTTTTGAAATCTTTGCCTTCTAGGTTAACTTAAAAGTCCTTGAAGATTAAGGTGAAGAGCATTCCATAGGATAAACATGCCTTGCTCTTGCTGGCTGTATCCTTCAGTTGTTGTAGCATGAGAGAGGAAAAGCTGATGGAAGTTCTAGTCATCATATAGAACATGACTAAGTTCTCTTTTACCAACCTAGTCATGTCTTCCAACTTTGGAGAAAATAATATGACTGATAAATGATTGCAGTAATCTCATTTCGATGGAAAGAAGATGTGAAACAAGTTGACGATTTTCATCAACCTCTTCCCTTTCTAAGACACACTTAAGGGCTTCAGATTTATCAAATAAGTTTAGGTTGCTAATCCCAGCCCTAGGCACTTCAAGGAGCTACCCTATTTTTCTCTTAACTAAAGAAATGTGCACTCCTTTCATAATAGATTCCACCTTTGACCCATGCTCAAAACTAATATTCTCAAAAAATTTTCTTATTAAGTCTAGATAGATGTTTACCTCTAGGGTACAGAGTTTTTCCAACCTTGTTGCCAGATCTAGGACCCAATACGGAAGTGCTCCTTATCAAGGTAAGCAATGTCCACACAGTGGCCTGTTGGAACTATCCTAGTAGCAACGAAAAGCTGGCCATGAGAAGACGAAGCAGATGGAGATGATTGAGGCATGTCGCGCTGTCATTTAGCCCTAGCTTCAATTGATGGCATGATGGAGGATCTTTAAGCGGTGAGCAATCTCTTCTTCGGAGCCATTAGGGGCCTAGGTTAGGAGGGAATGGACAAGAGAGGGTGATTTGAAGAGTGTTTGAGGAAAGGAGGAGAGTTTTGGAGAGAAAGGAGGAGAGGTCTCGGATGAGTGGAATGAAAGAATGGAACAGAGGACCTCTCATGGATCGATTTTAAAAAGAGGGCTCGCATGAATCGAGAGCTCTCGTCTTAATGATAAGACATATCAAAAACTTTGATAGCTCTCATGTTTAGCATGAGAGGCCTTGAAATCTAGCCGAGAGGTCTCGTGAAAAAAATCGAGACTTCTCGAGCACAAAGGAAAAAAATCAAAATATAGGAGAAATTTCAAGCAGATTTTTCTTGAACTTTTAGGATGGGAAAAGGAGTGTTAGGAATGATGGAAGGAGGTAAAAAATGATCTAATAAATTTAAGATTAAGCATTATTAGAGAGGATCACAAATGCCAAGTTCACCCTGGATTTTTGAGAATCTATCTTCATTTAGAGGTTTTGTAAAAGTGTCAACTAGCTAATTTTTAGTTGTGACAAATTTAAGCACAATATTATCATTTTGTACATGATCTCTAATGAAGTGATGTCTAATTTTAATGTGTTTAGTTCTTGAATGTTGAATGAGAGTTTTTGTTAGGTTTATGGCACTAGTGTTGTCACATCTAATAGGAATTTTATTTTGCTTAATTTCAAAGTCTTCGAGTTGCTGCTTGATCCAAAGTATTTGAGCACAGCAACTTCCTGCAGCAACATATTCGACCTCAACCGTTGATAGTGCTATAGAGTTTTGCTTTTTCCTATACCAAGAGATCAAGTTTAACCCTAAAAATTGGCAAGTGCCACTGATACTCTTTCCATCAATTCTACATCCTCCTTAGTCTACATCAATGTATCCAATCAATTCAATGGAGGATTATTTTGAGTACCAAAGTCCTAAGTTATGAGTGTAGATCAAGTATCTAAAAATTCTCTTAATAGCTAATAAGTGTGATTCTTTAGGGTTAGATTGAAATCTAGCACACATGCATACACTAAACAATATATCAGACCTACTTGTAGTTAAATAAAGTAGGGATTCTATCATACCTCTATAGAGCTTTTCATTTACATTCTTACCATTCTCGTCCTTGTCAAGTTTGCATGAGGGGCTTATGGGAGTGCAGATTTCTTTTCCATTTTCCATGCCAAACTTCTTTAGCATCTCCTTGATGTACTTTATTTGGCTGATAAAGATGCCTTCCTTTGATTGTTTGATTTATAGTACAAGGAAGAAGTTCAGCTCTCCCATCATGCTCATTTCAAATTCACCCTACATCAACTTACCAAACTCTTGACAAAGAGTTTCATCAGCAGCTTCGAATACGATGTCATCCACATATATTTGAACTATAAGAAGGTCATTATTTTTCTTTTTCAAAAATAGTGTGGTGTCTACACTTCCTCTAATAAACTTATTTTGTAATAAAAATTTGCTTAATTTTTCATACTATGCTCTAGGTGCTTGCTTAAGTCCATAAAGAGCTTTGTTTAATTTATACACATGATTGGGAAGTGAGTGATTTTCAAAATCAGGAGGTTGTTCTACAAAAACTTCTTCAGCAATATAACCATTCAAAAAGGCACTTTTCATATCCATTTAAAATAGTTTAAAATTCATGTAACAAGCAAAAGCAAGCAACAATCTAATTGCCTCTAATCTTGCTATAGGTACATATGTTTCATCAAAGTCAATTCCTACATCTTGATTCTATCCCTTAGCAACTAGTCCAGCTTTATTTCTTACAACGTTACCATGTTCATCAAATTTATTCCTAAATACCCATTTTGTGCTGATTATTGGATCGTCAATGGGTCTGTTTACAAGTGTCCATACATTGTTTCTTTCAAATTGATTTAATTCATCTTGCATGGCTAGCATCCAATTAGGGTCTTGTTCAGCTTCTTTTATGCTTTTAGGTTCTATTTGAGAAACAAATGCAAGATAATCAAATGTATCCTTAAAAGAAGATCTAGTTCTTACCCCTTGTGAAGGATCACCTAATATTAATTCTCTTGGGTGATTGTGAGCATACCTCCATTCCTTGGGTAGATCTCCATGATCATTAGATACTTCATTCTCATCGTCATTGCCTTGATTAAGGATTGTAGTAGATTTATCTTTTTCTTGAATGTTGTTGTCCTTCAAGTTTAGCTCCTTCATTCTATCTTCAAGAATTCCTATGTCATCATTAAAAATATCTTTTTTTCTTAAAGATTGATTGTTAGCTTCATCAAAAATGACATGGATTGATTCTTCAACAATCAAAGAATGTTTGTTGAAGACTCTATATGCTTTGCTAGATGTAGAATATCCAAGAAATATTCCCTCATCTGCCTTAGCATCGAATTTACCTAGATTATCTTTACCATTATTGTGAATAAGATATTTGCAATCAAAAATATGAAAATAGTTAATGTTAGATCTTTTTCCTTTCCAAAGCTCATAGGAGGTTTCCTTCAAAATTGGACAAATAGAAACTCTATTTAGGATGTAACATGCTGTGTTAATGGCTTCAGCCCAAAAATATTTGGATAGATTTTCTTCACACAATATGGTACGGGCCATATCAACTAAGGTTCTATTCTTTCTTTCAACAACACCATTTTGTTGAGGGGTTCTAGGTACAGAAAAATTATGTTCAATGCCATATTCATTGCAAAATTTTTCAAAGTATTTATTTCAAATTCTATGCCATGATCACTATGGATACATACCATAGTAGAGTTCTTTTCATTTGTAATTTTCTTATAAAATTTTGAAAACAATGAAAATGCTTCATCTTTATGAGCTAATGAAAACCCAAGTGAAATGAGAAAAGTTATCGACAATTACTAGACCATATTTCTTTCCTCCTAGGCTTGTGGTCCTAGTAGGTCCAAACAGGTCCATATGAAGTAATTCAAAGGGCCTAGAAGTTGAAATCATATTTTTGGATTTGAAACTTCTCCTAATTTATTTTTCAAATTGGCAAGCATCACAAACATGATCAATTTTGAAATCTAGTTTTGGTAACCCCTTAACTAAGTCCTTATTATGCAATTTATAAAGAGTATGCATGCTAGCATGACCTAACCTATGGTGCCAAAGCCAACTAGTTACCTTTATATTAGCATTTATTGCAACTAGGCATTGGCCACTCTTCATGGCAATTTCATCAAGGTTTACCATGTAGATGTTGCCACGCATAAATCCAATGAATTTTAAACTATTATATAAGGAACTAGATACTTTGCACAAAGAAGATTCAAAACAAACTTAAAAATCTTTATCACAAAGTTGACTAATACTAAGCAAGTTATGTTTTAAGTTTTCAACTAACAATACATTATCTATAAAAGTGGTAGGAGTAATCTGAATTTTACCATAGCCAATAATTTTGCCTTTGTCGTTATTGCCAATGATGACTATTCCCCCATCCTTTCTTTCAAGGGTGATGAATTGTTGCTTATCATCCGACATATACCTTAAGCAGTCGCTATCTAAATACCATTCCCTTTTTGATCCTTGGGCGCAAGGCATTCCTGCACAAACAATCAAGTGATGGTTTTAGGTGCCCAAGTCTTCTTGGGTCCCTTAGGATTAGTAGACATGATTTCTTTTGGAACCTAAATCAATTTATCAGTTTTTCCATTAAACTTAGAAATATTACATTCAAATGCTTTGTATCCTACCTTTTTACATCTAAAGCAGGTAATGTGAGAGGTGCCAATTGAAGTGTGTGCAATGAAGAAATTCTTTAAAAACTTAGTTTTGTCTTTAGGTTTATATCCTAGTTCAGCTTTATCATAGATTCCTCTTTGATTATTTAAGATCATTTGCAATTTTTCTGAACTACAAATGAATTTATCAACTAAAGGTCTCAATTTATCCAATTCATCCTTTAGAGTTTTGATCTCTTCTTTTAATTTGTTGTTGCCACTAATTACCTCTTTCTTTTCCTTCAAAAGTGTTTGAGTCATTTGTTAAGACTTTTATTTTTTATGCTAATCTTTTTGAAGTCTTTCATTAAGTCATAAAAAACATCTTGAAGTTCTTCAAAGATAAAATCTAAATCAAGAGTGGAAGATACCTCATCATCTTATGCCATGAAGCATAAGTTTGCTTCATTTTGACCTTCTTCCTCCAAGCTTGACTCATCACTGTCGCTCCAATTGCTATCATGGCTTTCTTTTTTATTCTTTTTGGCCCTTTCTTCAACTGAGGACATTCAGCCCTAAAATATCCTAACGTTTTGCATTCATAGCAAGTGGGCTAGTCCTTCTCTTTTTCCTTTTCCTTCTCCCTGCTGGCTTCTCCTCTAATGAAGCTCTTCTTCTTAAACCCTTGTCTTCTTCTTCCCATAAATTTCTTGATTTTTCTAATCACCAAAGCCATGTCTTCATCATTTTTCTCACTGGTGGACTGATCATCTTGTTCTTCGACCGCTATGGATTTCAGCGCTGTTGTCTTCTTCTTGTTATTGTCTTCCTCATTGTGCCGACTCATGACAAGCTCATGAGTCATCAGGGATCCAATGAGCTCCTCTAAGGATAGTGTGTTCAGATCCTTTGCCTCCTAGATGGTGGTTACTTTAGCTTTCCATGTCCTGGGCAAAGACTTGAGAATCTTTCTCACCAATTCACTGTTAGTGTAAACTTTATCTAAACTTTTTAAATCATTTATGATATCACTGAATCCTACGTACATGCTAGTGATAGATTCAGTGGGGTCCATTTTAAACAACTCATATTGGTGAACTAGCATGTTAATCTTAATTTTTTTAACTTGATTTGTCCCTTCATGCGTGACCTCAAGCCTATCCCAAATTTTTTTTGCTGAATTGCAAGTAAAGATTTGGTTAAACTTGTTAGCATCAACGACACAATAGAGTACATTCATTATCTTGGCAATTAATGGGACAAGCTTCTTATCCAATTCATCCCAATCCTTCTCCGGCTTAGGAGTGGATGTGCTATTGACAACGATTATGGGAGTGTGTGGACCATTGACAATGACACTCCATATGTCATAGTCAAGGGCTTGAATGAAGATGCGCATTCAAGCTTTTCAATAGATATAGTTAGACCCATTGAAAAGAGATGGCCTATTTGTGAATTGCCCTTCGACAAGTGAACCTTCTAGTTGGATTGACATGTTCCTTATCTCTAGTTGATAAAATCAATAATTAGCAGAGAACTAAGGCTTTGTATCAATTGTTACCCAGAAGAACAACCCAAGAGGGGGGGGGGGGGGGGTGAATTGGGTTGTTTAAAAATTTAAACAGATATATGCGGTGATTAAGGATTAAATTCTAAGTGAATCAAGTGTGAGAATTAAATAAAAAGAAAAGCAGGAGCACACACACAAATAAAAAGATTTTATAGTAGTTCGGTGCACTCCCAGCACCTACATCCACTCAAGCAAACTCTTGAAAATTTCACTATAATCCCTCAAGATTATAGCTAGATAGTTTTTTTGGATTCACTATCCAATAACCCAGTTGATTTTACCCTAGGTTCACCAACCACAACCTTTACAAAAATCAGATAAACCAATCTGAATAACAAGAGCGGAGAAAAATCTCAAAACCTAGGTTCCAGCCCCTATTGAAACCAAGTACACGAAAGGGAAAGGAAATGTTATAACTCAAAAGGCCCTTTCAAAAGAGCAAAAGAGTTGTCCGTATAGTTTGCTGAAATACTCTTTGAATTCATGGAGTTAATACACTTGAGGATTGTTCAATGCTTGAGAGAACAGATTGGTTGAAGATGGGTATTTTCGTTCAGGAACAGAGCATTTTTCTTTTCTCTCATTTTTTCTTAGATAAATCAAAAATATGCCTTGTTCCTTTTATATCTAAATCATTCCCTCTCTTCTAGTGATGATTGAAGATCAAAAAAAGTAAATCCGACCATTGGAGAGCAACAACTAGCCATTGGAATCGAAAAAAATCTGATTTGGAATGCCCTGTCAAAAAGCTATCGTCGAGTCTCGAGACCTCTCGGTTTGTCTCAAGATGTCTCGCCAAGTTACAAGACCTCTCGGTTTGACTCGAGAGCTCTCGCCATTAGTCATCCAAAAAATCAACTTTCTAGAAAAATTTGCCCACCTGAGATCGAGACTTCTCGGTTCTGTACGAGATGTCTCATGGGGACTGCGAGACCTCTCGAAAATCCTACGAGATCTCTTGCTTTTAGGGCATAGAAACTAGATTTCTGTTGTCTAAGATTGAGAGCTCTTGAGATTCTCTCGAGACCTCTCGAGGCCATGCTAGAATAGTGCTAGGGGCATGCCGGTCCACTCGAGAGCTCTCGAAATTTTTTTGAGATGTCTCCAAGACTGCTCCAAGGCATTTTTAAGGTGATTTCTTGTGCCAATCAAGGGGATTTGAGTTTCATTTGATTTGATCTTCATCTCAATCTTGTTTTGGTCAAAGAGCTCTCTTTCTTCTGACATTGGAACACTTAAAATAAAATATATTAGTAATCATTTGTTTTAATGTTTGATCATCATCAAAATCACTTAGGAGGTTCAACAAAACTATAGACCTAATTTGTATATAAATTATTTACTCTAGAGACTTGGACTTTAGTCTAAAGGTCCTCTCACTATTTTGTTTGAATTGATAGCCTCTACCTTCAATTTGAGGAATTATTTCTAATTTCTTAGTGGATACTAGAATCCACATTGACTGCACATGAGCCCAACTTTTGTTGGTCAACCCGTGGGCACCTATGGATAGGATCATAATCAATTGTTTCACCAAACAACTTCTAGTAATTTAATTTTTGCCCTGGAAGTCTAATCAGTAGGCTTTGGCCTCCAGTGAAATGATCTAGTTAGGTCCAACCATTAACATGACCACATTTGGTGCATCAGACCAACAAATGTTCAAGCCTGACTTTGGCCGGCCAACCTGACCACCAATAGAAAGATACAACCAAATTATCATATTATGAATGATAATTTCATTAATCAATAAGCACCAAGTCTTTGGACCTCCAATGATTATTAAACTAATGGATCCATTATCACTCAACTTAATGGGAGGCTATGACTTAGTTATCACCATAACATTATCATTTTAAGGATCTAATAATTTTAGAAAATTTTATTAACTAATTTTAAGAAGAATTAACTAGCCAATTTGGATCCTCCCACTAACTTCACCAAGTCAGATCAATAAGGACCTAATTAAAGCCAGCATTAGGAGCACTTAAATTAGTTAAACTAATTTACCTAATTGACATGGGTGAGCCCAAATTACCAAGTGGTCTAATCAAAATCTAATTCACTAGAATGGCTAGATAAGTGAGATCAGTGGAAGGGATATGCCATTAAATCATCAAAGATCGAATCAATGCGAGTAGCTTCTAATTAAAAATCACTAATCTGAGCTACCAGACTTATCTTAGACACCATCAGATTCATTAGTTTCAATTTTGATCATCCTAGCAATTTTAGGTTCGACCACGTAGCCACGAATCAAGTCCATTTGGTCCTTGTTAAAGGCATGAGCTTGACCAACTACAACTATTGTAATTTGGTCTAAAGAGTCCTTAACCTAATCTAAATCAACATTTTGTTAGATTTGATCAAATACTCTAATTTAGTCCATTCTTTAACTAACCTTAGGTCTAACCCAATTAATGGACCTAATTCGACAAACTCGATAACCCACATTTTATGATCAATGACTTAGGATCTTTAATTCATAATTATAGAACCTAATTCATCATACTTAATTCTCAATTAAGTTTTAGGGTTGAGGATTGGGGTTCTATATTTCAAAAATATTTTTCAAAAGTTTCGAAAGGTTCTTTACATCCTAGCACTGTTTCACTAAATAGGTCGACTCATTTCAAAAATGTGTCAGCTTATTTCATAAACAAGCACTAGATGTTGGTTTGATCATATAAAACCAGCAAAATATGACATTCAGCCAACTTCTCAGTCAGGCTAGCTCAGATCCTATCCGAGCTGGTTCGAGTAGAAGCCGAGCTAGCAGGGTTTCTGAGATAGCTGGCTCGGGTAGAGGGCCTAATGGCCATCATTTCCATTGGGCAGGCTTGGATCCCATCCAAGCAGGCCTGAATTGAAGCTGAGCCAGCTCGGCTCCTAATCGATCCAATTGGAGCATCAATCTAGAAACTGTATCATGCTAGCACACTGGTCGAGCTGGCTCAATTTCTGAGAGAGCCGGCTCGATTGATGAACAAAAGGTTCCTAAGATCCTGTTCAAGTTTAATCTAAAATTATGTACAAATCATGAAATTATTTAGAACTATTCTAAACACTTTTTCATGATAAAAATTAGATTAAAACCTTCAAACATATCATAAAAATTATTAGATCTAAAGTTTTTGTGATCAATTTTCTAGATCGCAATGTACCAGGACAACCTCTCCACTATAAGGGATAAACCTTACAACAGGACAACCTACAATCTATGCGATCATCATTTTTAATTTTCAAATCAGATTATTATTTAGATCCAATCTAAAAATAATCTATATCGTGCATATATAATACATCAAAAACCTACTTCTCTGATACCAATTGATGGGGAGCACACAGGATTTCTAGCTCTACTTTCAAAATCTTTTTTCGAAAAACATATGCAGCAGAGAAATTATTAATCATATTAATAATAAGAGCTATAGATCTAATCTAAAAATTCTACATGCTACAGGATCTAATGTATCATATATGCATGCATATCTAAAAGTAAAAATAGCAACTGCAGTAAAACTATTTTTACTACTTTACATGTTCAGAATATGCTATCTTTTTATGGATAGATGAACTCCGCAATCTGATCTCCTCGGTGTATATCTGATTGCTGTGATGTAGCCACACATGTGTCTAACCTTCACAAGTAATCCACATGAGGCCCTGATCTCGATCAACTCCTTCCGAGTGCCAGCTCGTGTAGAAGTCTTCGTAGGCTGATGCAGATTAAACTCATTTTATCTTCTTCACTGGGTCTTCAGATGCTTGTTCCTCACAGATCTAAATCCCAATGAACATAGAAGAGATTTAGCAAAGGTTTTTACCAAGATCTATGTGCTCACGACCCTCGTTCCTCATAGATCTAAATCCCAAATCCTAGATAGATTCTAGGGTATGCACTCACCCAAATACCATTGCACCTAGAACTCTTTCTTTTTAGGTTTTTCTCATGCACGCAAAGAAAAGACTTTCTCTTCTCTCTATTGCTCTCTCCTCTCTTCATTGGGTTCTCTATATTCTGCATGCCCATAAAATCAAACATTTTATAGATTGCACAAGCAAAGAGAGGTGTGAGGTAAAGGTTTAGATCAAGTGGTTACCCATTCAAACTCAAATCCTATTTGAATTGAATTTGTAACCAGATTAAACCTATCCATAAGGTGCATGAGAAGGGAGAATGCACACCCTCCCTTGCATGGAAAAGCTTCATGAGAAACCTCTTTCTTATGGAGATAGATTGGTGCAAGTTTAGGTGATGTGGCGCATGGAAAGACTAGTCAAACTAGTCTATTGTTTATCAACCAGTTGAACCAATCCAATCCAAATTAGTTAGGCCTAATTAGACTCAAATAAATCCAACTTATTTAGGCTTAATTAGGCTCAGTTAAATCCTAATCAAATCAAAAATTAATTAACTTAAACCCCTAATCAAATTAGAGATTAAACCTCCTTGATGACTAGATCATCTTATAACCAAATCGGGTCAAATCCAAATGAATCTAATTCAATTGGTCTTGATCCAAAAATAATCATTCAGTCAAATCAAGTTAATTAGTGATCAAATTCACTAATTAAATTTCTTTAGATCAGCCATTAGATCGAGTAGGAACCTCTAGTGTGTGTGACCCTGTAGGTTTGAACCTAAGCCGGTAGCACAGAAATCAATTTTTTATACTAATCGAAGTAACCATCTAATAATGGTACCCAATGTTTGGATAGGCCAAATAGTACAATCATAATATTCAAAATCTACATGAATGTGGCTACCACATAATTCATCCCTTTGACCTCCATGCATAGGATGATGTTGCTTCAAGAATTGATTTTGATGATTACAAAGCATTTGAGGAGATTACTAATGAATTTGGCTTGAAAAAAAGACTTTTTGTATTTCAGGAACAAAATCATAATTTTATCAAGTTTTGATCTAAGAGCCTCAAGAGCAAGTATAGAAGATTTCTAATCCTTTGGAGGCAGTCCCATGATTTTTGGATGCTTATTTTGGGAGAAAATCAAGTTTGAAGCAAAAGGGTCGACCTCTAGGTCGTCCCCTGCTGAAATGGGCTGTTTGGCATGCTGTCTCTATGCCAAGGGTCAACCCCAAGGTCGACCTCTACGATTTTGAAGGCTAAAAATATAGAATGACTATTTTTTTGGATTTTATCTTAGAGGTCCTATGCCATTAGTCGACCCATGAGTCGACCCCTGTGCCATGAGTCGACCTCTGCAACGAAAATTTTTCTATAACAGCTATTTTTTTCTTATTTTAGCAGATTTTAATGGTTTCTTTAATGTCTCCAATGGCTACAAATCTTGCTCAGGATTCTCTCCTCCAACTATTGAAGATTTAAAAGGCTTTAAATAGAAAAAAAATATAAGAGATTGGTGTGATTCAATTTCAGTCCTAAGCAAAAGTCATCTTCAAGCAAATAAGCCTTCGTTTCAAGTTCACCTACCTCTCAAGAGCTCTTTCAAATCTCCAACAACCTTGAGAAAAATCAGAGAAGCTTCCTCCATTATTGTAAAAAGCATTCTTAAGATTTTATTTGCTCACAAAGAGAGCTAAACTTATATTTGATTGTCATTAAACCTTTTACTCTGCTTTATTGTTTTGATTCAAGTTTTGGAGGGGATCCAAAACTTGGGAAGGTTGATCCTAACCTTGAATATGATTGTATTGGGTTGACTTGTACCAAGAAAATAAGTGTTCTAGCTTGAGATAGCTAGGGTTGGAGGTTTCTAATGGTATATTCAATTTGAATATAGTTAGTAGATTTTATTTTTCAAATAGGAGCTTGGGGAGTGGATGTAGGTGCAAAAAAAGCATCGAACCACTATAAATCTTGCTTGTTTATGGTGTGCTTGCTATCTTTCTTTCCTTAGTTTGTTAAATTCTTGCTCTTTAATCTTTTATATTATTTCTCTAACCTAAATTGCTTCACACACACATCTTGTATATCATCATTCAATCTTGATATCTTTAAATTAGCTTTAAAATATTAAAAATCTAATTCACCCCCCTGCATTGCATAGTTAGGCAACAAGTGGTATTAGAGCCCGGTGCTCTAGCCCTACTTTGATTTAACCATTAAGGAGCCAAAGATCTATGATAACCTAAGTTAGTATTTCTCTAGCCGAGCAGCAGTCCACAAACTAACCTCCACTTTTCAATGGGACAAACTATACCTATTGGAAAGCTCGGATGAGAATTTTCATACAAGCACTTGACTATGATATGTTGAGTATCATAGTTAATGGACCACACACACCCACTAAGATAATTGATGGTGAGAAATCAATCAAATCCAAAAAGGAATGGGATGAGATTGATAAGGAAATGGCTCAACTCAATGTAAGAGGCATGAATGTTTTATATTATGCTCTATATGCTAATGAATTTAATCATATTTCAACATGTATGTCAGCTAAGAAAATATGGGATAGGTTAGAAGTAACTCATGAAGGCACTAATCAAGTTAAGGAGTCAAAAATTAACATGCTTGTGAACAAATATGAACTTTTCAAAATGGAGCATGATGAGTCAATAACTATAATATTTACTAGATGTACGAATATTATAAATGGTCTTAAAAGTCTTAGCAAGTCTTATTCTAACAGTGATCTTGTGAGAAAGATTCTTAGGTCTTTACCAAGAACATGGGAGGCCAAAGTGACTGCAATCCAAGAAGCCAAAGATCTGAATGTTTTACCCTTCGAGGAGCTTCTAGGATTACTAATGACGCATGAGCTAAGTATGAAACAACATCAAAAATATGTCAAAAAAAAGAAGAAAATAGCCCTTAAATCCACTACTCAACAAGATGAAAAATCTGATGAAATGAAAGATGAAGAACAAGATGAAGAAATAGCCCTCATCACAAAAAGGTTCAAGAGATTTTTGAAGAGAAAACAAGGGATGAGGAAGAGGCTACCTACCAAAGGGGTGCATAGCAAGGAAAAGGATAGGGAGCAGCCCCTTATTTGCTATGAATGTAAGAAGCCGGGACCCTTTAGGTCTGAATGTACTCAACTTAAAAAGGTTTCCAAAAAATATAAGAAAAAGGCTATGGTGGCAACATGGAGTGATAGTGACAACTCAAGCTCCGAAGAGGAAGAAGCTCATGAACAAGCCAACTTGTGTCTTATGGAACATGAGAACGAGGTAAGTGCTAAAATCTTAAATGAATTTGCATTCGAAAAACTTCAAAAAGCCTTCTATGATTTAGTAGATGATTTAAAGAAGTTAGGATCTAAAAATAAAGAACTAAAATTAAAAAATCAAGTCTTGCTAAAAGAAAATAAAACTATCATAAGTGAAAAACTAGTCTTAACTCAAGAGAATCTAAATTTGAAAAATAAAATCAATAATTTAAAATTGATAGTTGAAAAGTTTACTTTGAGTTCAAATAAACTTCATATGATTCTTGAAAATCAAAAGGCCGTTTATGATAAGACTGGTCTAGACTATAACTCCCTAAGAAAATAAAAATTTCTAAAAAATATTTTTGTAAATTCATAAAAAAATAAATTTTTAAATGTTACTTGCTTTAAATATGATAAACTAGGACACAAATCTTATACATGCTTCTCTAACAATTCAAATGTAAAGAAAATATGGGTTCCAAAAGGAACCATTGTGACTAACCTTAAAGGACCTAAGAAAACTTAGGTAGAGTAAGAACTTGATTTTGCATGTAGGTGCATCTTGCATCCAAAGAAGAAAATCAAAGATGGTATCTTGACAGTGGATGCTCAAGACACATGACCGATGATGAGTCCTAATTCATCATGCTTGATGCCAAAAATGGAGGGATGGTCACATTTAGAGTTAATGGCAAAGAAAAGATCATTGGTATAGGTTATGTCGATATCACCCACTCTAAGTATATTGAAAATCTTTTATTAGTAGATGGTTTGAAACACAATCTCTTAAGTATTAGTCAACTTTGTGACAAGGATTATAAAGTTATTTTTGAATATTCATTGTGCATTGTAACTAGTTCCAATGATGATGGCATTAAGTTTGTCAGTCATAGGCATGGTAATATTTATATAGTAGATTTGAATGATCGTTCTATGATAAACATGCAATGTTTAGTAGCTATGAATGCCAAAATTAATGAGACTAATTGGCTTTGGCATCGTAGGCTTGTACACATTAGTATGCATTCACTTTCAAAGCTTATCAAAAAGGAATTAGTTATCGATTTATCAAAATTAAACTTTGAAAAAGATAAAATTTATGATGCATGCCAATTAGGTAATCAAACAAGATTTTCATTCAAATCTAAGAACATTATTTTAACTTTTAGGCCATTGAAAGTTTTGCACATGGATTTGTTTGGTCCTACAAGACTAGCAAGCTTAGGTAGAAAACGTTACGATTTTGTAATTATCGATGACTACTCACATTTTATATGAATTTTCTTTTTGGCACACAAAGATGAAATTTTTCATGTTTTCACAAAGTTTTACCGAAAAGTTACAAATGAGAAAGGATTTTCAATTCAAAGCATTCGAAGTGATCATGGAACCAAATTTGAAAATCAAGACTTTGAAAAATTTTATGATGAAAAAAGAATTAGCCATAATTTTTCAGCACCTATGACACACCAATAAAATGTAGTAGAAAAAAAAAAGTAGAACTCTAAAAGAATGCTTTGTGAAAGCAACCTTCCAAGATACTTTTGGATGGAAGCAATTAACATAGCATGTTACATCTTAAACCGTACCCTAATCAGACCAATTTTAAAAAAAATATCTTATGAGCTTTGGAAAGGAAGAAAACCTAATATTGCATATTTTCATGTTTTTGGTTGCCGATATTTTGTTTTGAACAATGGTAAAGAAAAACTAGATAAATTTGATGCAAAATCTGATGAAGCTATTTTTCTTGGTTACTCCTCCTCTAGTAAAGCTTTTAGAGTTTTTAACAAAAGAACCTTAGTAGTAGAGGAGTCAATACATGTTATTTTTGATGAGACTAATGATCTTCCATCAAGAAAGAGTGAGGGTATTGATAATGTAGATCCCCTTATAGAAGGATTGAAGGAGATCACCCTAAAGGATTCAACAATTCAAAATGAAGAGAATCAAGAAGACAAGCAAGAAATTGAGGATGAAGGACAACAAGAACAACCTCAAGTTATAAATGATCTTCCAAAAGAATGGAGGTATGTTCACAATCATCCAAAAGAACTAATTATTGGTGATCCTACACATCAAGTAAGAACTCGCTCTTCACTTAGAGATGCATACAATCATTTTGCATTTATTTCTCATTTTGAACCCAAAATCATTGATGAAGCCAAAAAAGATTATAATTGGATAAATGCAATGCAAGAGGAACTTAATCAATTCGAAAGAAATAATGTGTGGACCTTAGTATCAAGACTTAAAAATTATCCAATAATTAGTACAAAATGGGTATATAAAAATAAATTGGATGAAAATGGAAATGTAATTAGGAATAAAGCAAGATTAGTTGCAAAGGGTTATAATCAAGAAGAGAGAATTGATTTTGATAAAACCTTTGCACCTGTTACTAGACTAGAAGTAATTAGACTTTTACCCGCTTATGCGTGCTTTATGAATTTCAAGCTATTTCAAATGGATGTTAAAAATGCTTTTCTAAATAGATATATTGCCAAAGAAGTTTATATAGAACAACCTTCCGATTTTGAAAATCATACTTTTTCAAATTATATTTTTAGATTAAACAAAGTATTATATGGTTTAAAATAAGCACCTAAGGCTTGGTATGTGTTAGATATATGTGCCCTAGAAGCTAGAATTGGCTGACACTTGTAATACACTTCTAAGGGCAAAATTGTAATTTTGACTAAAATCAACAAAATGGGTTATTTTCTATCACATATGTGTATTTAGTGTCTGTGATACATCCTTTGAGTTAATGGTAATGATAATTCATATTTTCAAGATTTAAAAATTTAAGATATGAATAATCATTATTAACTCATAAAATGCTTCCGACCATAGGATCATCATGAGGATGGTAATTGATTCGGAAGGTTGGTGTACAATCGCTTCTCTTTAGTAGATAAGTCTTGAGTCTATGGTGTGGAGACACCAGAGCGAAAGTACAGGTACTCGTTAGAGAACGAGGGCACTGAGCATGACCATCTTGAGTAGTCATTAGGAAGTCTACCTTCTCGTCAATGACTGACTCGATGTTGCAGTGGTGTGTCTAGTTCTTTGACCTGAGATGCATCAATAGTTCACCTTAAGGGTGTTATAGTTTGACTACACCATAACTCGGTCTCCTAACCATACGGAACCCTGAGGTGTATGTTGGCTATAGCATGTTCATTGTAGGAACAAGATTGCATCAAGAAGGAATCTATCTACCTCGGTGGTAGAGGAGCAGCCCTATGATGATCATGAGAATCAAGTTCGAAAGTGAATGGCCATGGCAGAGTGAAATAATAGAAAGAGTTTCTATTTAGATTTTCACATCGAACTTGAATCGAATGATTACATCATATGATAGAGACTAGGGTTTGATGAGTTCACCTAAACCCTAATCTGATCGGGACTCAAGATAGAAGAACTTAATCACACAGGTAGCTGCACCAAGAGGTTCGCATTCAGCTCTGATGGATTGCCATCATATACTGCTAGGTGTCACTGGTGGATTTTGGGAGCAATTAGAATGATTTAGATGATCGATCATTCTAGCTGTTCGAATCAGAAGAGTTCTGATCCATCAAAAGGAGTTTCGATAATGTTGATGATAGAGATCATGACATATCCCATTACCATACAGAACTGAATCTAACTGGGTCATACAAATAAGGATTTAAATCTGGTGATCATCAATTGAACTGATCCAGTTCAATTGATCTGAATGAGATTCAATTAGGTTTAAGAAAATCGTGCTAGCACTCGATTGAACCTAACGTTCTTCTTTTACTATCATAAATAGTTATCCTTACTGAGCTAAAGGAGTTTGTACTCATTCAAAGGCCTTCACTTGGTCTGACTGGAGTTTGTCCAGATCAGAAAAGGGTTGTCTTCTTTTGTAAGATAATACCTACCATTTTTGGTCACCTACCATTTTTCGTCCTTTGACTTTGGTCAAAAGTTGACTTTTGACTGATCAAATATTGACCATTGACACTTTGACTTCTGTCCATGTGTCACACACCTATTAGAGAGCTGGTGCGAGCTTGTCCCCTTACCAGAACCTAGCAAGGAGGAGGGCGCATGCCACCCTTGGCGTGTGCCCTAGCAGGAGGCGCCTAGGAGTCCCTGTTAGACAGGGACTCCATCTCTTTTTTGGATTCCGATTAGACTTCTCCTAAGAACCAAGTTTGACTGGTCTTAGGCGCCATCTAAAGAGAAATCCAAGGGATTCTATTCTTACTAATCAAATTTAGATCTGATTTCGCCAAGGGTTGTGATTGGTTGGGAAGAAGAGGAGTTGGATCACGCATAGTTCATAAATATGACCCTACACCCAACTCAAGGAGAATCTAAAATCAATTGAAAATCCCACGCTCCAAGGATGCCTCTCCTCTCCTCCTCCATGCTAAGTCCATCTTCTCCCTCTCCTCTCCATGCCCAAAGGAGTTTGGGATCTAAGTTGGTGCAATCCAGATGAGAGAATGGTGATAGGAAGCTAGAAGACTGCGCTACTGCAAAGGATAACTGCTGATCTTCAAAAGGTATTTTGAAGATCCTCCAAATTAGATCTAGATCTAATTTTTGAAGATGTGATAGAGAAGAAGAGGATCTCCAGATCTAACCCAAGTGGATATCTATAGAGGCCAGGCAGTTGCATGGCTAGATCCAGAATCTTCTGCTGCATATAGGATCATCAATGGGTAATAGGATTACCCTACATCAAGGTAAATTAAATATAATTTAATTTATCTATATTTTATTTTTATTATTAGACTAATAAAAATTAGATCTAAAATATCCCAGATCTGATCTAGATCAAAGAAAAAATTTTTGAAATATATCTCTTGATCCGATCAGATCTGAACGAACCTGGTCCGAAAAATCAGGATTTTCCTTCAGTATGAAAGACTAAGTAAATTCTTGCTTAATAATAGATTTTCAAGAGAAAATGTAGATACAATCCTTTTCATTAAAAGAGATCATGATGATATCTTAGTAATACAAATATATGTTGATGATATTATATTTGGATCTACTAATAAAACTTTATGTCAAGATTTTGCTAAGCTTATACAGGAAAAGTTCGAGATGAGCATAATGGGTGAACTAACATTCTTCCTTGGACTTCAAATCAAATAAATAAAAGAAGAAATCTCCATCACTCAAAGCAAGTACACAAGAGAACTACTCAAAAGATTTAGGATGGAGAGCTCCAAAGCAATTGGTACCCCCATGAGTCCATCATGTAAGCTTGACAAGGATGAAGGAGGTAAAAGTGTTGATCAAAAAACTTTATAGAGGCATGATTGGTTCTTTATTATATTTAACTGCTGGTAGATCAGATATCATGTTTAGTGTTTATTTATGTGCACGATTTCAATCTAAACCAAAAGACTCATATTTAAATGTTGTAAAAAGAATACTTAAATACCTAAAAAGAACTCAATCCATAGGTTTATGGTACTCTAAGAATTCATCAATCGATTTAATTGGATATTCAGATGCAGACTTTGCTGGATATAAATTAGATAAAAAAAATACTAGTGGAACTTGCCAATTTCTAGGAGTTAACTTAATCTCTTGGTTTAACAAGAAGCAAAATTTGATAGCATTATCTACGATCGAGGCCGAATATATTGCAGTCGGAAGTTATTGTACACAAATCTTATGGATTAAGCAATAACTTGAGGACTTTGGCATCAAACTAAACAAAACTCCCATAAGATGTGATAATACTAGTGCCATAAATCTAACTAAGAATCTAATCCAACACTCTAGGTTAAAACACATTGAAATAAGACATCATTTTATAAGAGAGCATATTCAAAATAATGATATAATTCTTGATTATATTTATACCAAAAATCAATTGGCTGAAATTTTTACTAAGGCCTTGAGTGAAGATAAATTTTATGAAATTAGGAGAGAATTGAAAATTCTAGATTCTTTTCCTTAAATATTCTTCTTTTGATCCCAACTTATCCTCTAGAAATATTTTTGGATCAATCCTTGAGACTTAATTTCATTACTTTAAGTTAAAAATTATCCATCCTTCTTATTTTTTTTTTACTATAAGAAGAAAAATTATTTTTGAACTTAAAATAATTATACTTTATTTATCTCATGAATTTATTTGAGCATTCTAATAATTTTGATCATTTGATTTATTTTAAGCAACTATTTATATTTTACACATTTTGATCATATTATTATTTTTTTGAAAATTAATTAGTATCAAGAAATCATTTTTGATCTTAAAAGAGGATTATTGATGAATATTCATGCCTTGTTCGAATTGATTAATTTAAAAAAAATAAATTTAAAAAAAATACTCTTTTTAAGTCTTTTATATTGATGTCAAGCAAAATATTTTAAAAAATCTATTAAAATCAAATATTCAAAGAAAACTTTAGTTTTTAATCAATTGATATCAGACAGCTTGACATTTATCTTATAATTTATTGATCTTAATATATATATATATATATAATAATAAAAGAAAAAAAGAGATGATCTTTGAAAAACTGAATATATCTTATAATTTGCTTTGAATGATCTATTTAAAATCTTTAATCTTTAAAATATTCCATCTCTCTTGAATCTTTGAAGTTTAAAATAAGTTTTTTTAATGCATTTATATTATTCAAAAAGGGGGAGATGTGTTTTTAATTCATGTTGTTCATAAATAAATTTTTTTTTAAAAAAAAGATATTCATTCTAAATTTATTGTGTTCTTTCAAAATAGAAAAAAAAAGCTAAAAGATAAATTTATCCAATAATAATTATGGAAAAGAGGGGGAGAAAATATTATATGATGAATTTTCTAGTATTTACTCTTTAAAAATAAGGAGAAAGATGTTTGTTTGTTAAATATTATCTAGTTAGCCTTGACTGAACATTCTAATTAATTTAAGTTAAGGATAATAAACTTTGATTGTTTTATGATCCTTTTAACTTAAGCCTTCATGTGATTATTTAGTTTAAATTCAATTGATTTGATTGCCAAATTATTTTTGATAACTAATTGGAGTTAAAACTAATTTAAAATATATTCTCACTCCAAAAAATTAATTTTAATAGATACTTCTAATTTTGAAACTCATTTAAAAATATGAATATAATATAGAATTTTTAATGTACCTTTAGAAATTTTTATAAAATTATTTTTGCTCTGATACTATCTTTGTTTTGCTCGATACATTTCTGATATATATCTTTTTCGAGCTTAATTGACTAAAATTTATTTAAGAAAAGAAAAAAATGAATAATGAATTAAATATTGTGTTTGATTCCACTATTCAAATCTTTGAAAATCTCTAATCCTCTTAAAGCTTAAAAGTACATACTTAAAAATAAGAATTCAGAAACTAGTACCGATTTTCATACCGATTCCTGATCGGTACAATACGGTACCATGTCGTATCGATCAGTACGCCATGGCGTACTGGTTTTCTTTTGACTTAATTTTTATTCTATTTTTTTATAATTTTTAAATTAATTTAAGATCATATAATAATTTTAAGTTCTAACATCTCCAAAAAATAAAATAAAAAATCTAAAATAATGCATTAAAAGTATTTAATATATAACTCTCCAAGATATAAAAAAATAATTTATTAACCTCAAGATATCTACTGATCTAAAATCTTGTCAAATATCTATGATGCTCATGGATATCTGGATCATTCTCATACTCTGAAGGAACATCAGTCCATCCCTCTATCCAATAAGCACGATAGTCCTGAATATTCATCGCATAAGGTAACCTCTCTGCATTGTAAGATATCTCAGATCTCTCACTCAAACTCTGGCTCTGAGAGGTATCCTTAGGATGATGGTATGGCTGTGGAGGGGTCCATCCAAATATGCCAACAGCAAAATCCAATCTATAAGAAGCTCCAGGCTGCATAGGATAGTAGCCACTGAAAGATAATATCTTGGATGCATCATATCCATATCCATATGGATCATAAGTTGCCTATAGATGGTAGAATCTAAAATATGAGGATGATCCAGATACATCCATGGATCCTACATTACATGTCAAACCATCTGTAGCTGCATAGTGTGCTGGACGACCTCTAGAAGGCCGTCATCTATATAAAATAGTATCCTCACGACCTCTATCAGCTTGTGCACCATGGTCCCTATCTTATGTGGCATGTGTAAATTGAGACTCACCCGTAAATCAAATACCGTCCTATGGCTATATCTCATGAACAATAGTTTCTTGTCCTTCAGTTCCTCCCTGGTCATTAGATCTGTCACTACTATCATCACTCACCCTGATCTCCGAATCTGAGCCACCTGACTCCTGCACTCTCAAGGATGCTGCAGTTGTCTTTTCTTTTGCTTTATTCTTTTTCTTACTTTGCTGTATCTGAGAGGATGGATCTCTTCTTCCTACTTGAGATAGCCGGCTTTGTCTCAAAAATTCTCGCTCAAATATTTGGGAGGATGTCTCGGACATAGAGTCATATGATGAATGACTCCTCTGTGTGCCCTCAGGCTATGGCTAATCAGCTGGAACCCTATGTAGAATATTTGTATCTGCCCATCACCCTGGATCCACCGTGATCTTTCTAGCTACTAAACTAACTGGTCATAGAGGAGATCCTAACTCATCAACCTCTAGCTCCTATTGTTGGCCTGCAAGCCATCCAATCATCGGATCCTCGTCCCCATCAGCATAATCATCCAATATTGGATCCATGTACTTTAGCTATAGTTCATCCTGAATACATTTTAACCTCAATCTTAGATTATAATGAACATACACAATATTGTTGAGGCACTTCTGTATTAGACGGTTCCTTTATTTGCTGTGGATAAGGACAAAAGTCAACCAATTATGCTCATGCCACTAGAGGAGACTATCTGGGAAAGAATGCGAATGGCTATAGCTTTCAAAATTTCTATAGACTGTCCAAAATATATCCACCATTTAGCTATAAAAATATTAACTAAAATTATTTATCATATTTCACGATATTCGTAGGTATGTAAAGTCGGTAAAATCTTTTCATTATTGATATGTAATTTAGTTAGATTCATCCTCTTTTTGCTTACAACAATCGATGAGACTCCAAAGTTGTCCGTCCCCTATCTAAACTATTTCATCTATGAAAAATATATTTATTATATTAACAAATATTTAGTTCATTACATACTAAATTTGATCAAAATATTAAATACTCATATCTTATTCTCTCTAACATACCTATTGTAGACACATCGATGCAATTTTTCGATCATCCATCATCTTGTATATCACATTACGAAGAGTAGTAAGAAGCTTATTATCCATATCTATCCCAGGAATGGTGTACTAGAATCTTGGATTCAAATAGTATGTTGTAACTAAATTTTATAAATGAATGAGTAGATTCATACAAGTAGAAGAAAAAAAATTTCAGTGAACTCTTGGATTTGTGCTTACCAGCTAGATGCAAATCCTTACCCATCTGATAGTCCCAGTGGTACTCAATAATGTTGATATATTCCTGGCCTTATTTTGGATCTATCTTACTGATCTGTTTCTTTGCCCTCTTCATCATGTGATACAAAAAGCCCATCTAGAGGTATCTTCAACTATCCATGGTGCGAAGCACCTCATAAAATAGCTTGATAACCTTCACTATCTTATCAGCCCATTGCCAAAATGACTGACTAATCATCAAGTTCTCCACACGACTTCCCTCAGTACCAGCGCTTGCATATCTACTCTCCTGCCACTCGGCACTGACAAATATCTGACGCAATGTTGCTTTCTTCTTCAGAAGGCTATCAAGTGCTATGTAGTTTGTAGCAAACTGGGTGACATCCAATCTCAAAATCTCTCCCCCAGTATATGTCTGCATCAATGACAAGATCTATGTATGATTGTAGATGAATCTAGTAATAGTCTAGGCTGAGTCCAATGCCTGCTGCATCCTAAGAAGCTTCCCAATATCCATCAACATGAGATCAATGTAATGTGCAGCACATGGGGTCTAGTAAATATATAGTTGTTGCTCCATCAGCAACTCTCTAGTGGCCTTATATTATGGTCCATTATCTGTGATGACCTGCACGATATTCTGCTCTCCTACTAAATTAATCACCTCCTCCATCAATCAAGGATATACGTAGCGTCATGCACCTTATCTGAAGCATCAATTGATTTATGAAAAAATATTTTTCTATCATAATAAGTCAAGAAATTGATGATGTTCCATCTGGTAGGACTAGTCCAACCATCACACATCACCGTCAATCCGTATGTAGGCCATTTATTCTTGTAAGAAGAAATTCATTTCTGTAGCTCTTCTTTATTATTATCAAGAAGCTGACCATAAATATCCTTCGATGTTGGAAGATCTACACTCAAGCCGATTGCCTGTCTGGCTGAAATGGCAGACCAATAGTAGGTATTATCTACTGCATTTGCTAGAATGTGGCTAAAATAAAATCATGATCCAATAGCTTGCCACATGTCTTTTTTCTTATCCTTCTTCAACATACTGTCAATCCTCTATTGTTTTGAATCTTTGCTGGAAAAAACATGTAGATTCAAATCATAAATGGTGGCTCCTGCTGGCAATGTACGATGGTCCAAATCATGAATGGAGGACCTCCTACTATCAAATATTTCCAGCATAGATGAAATACTGTGCCTACCTCTACTGGATCTAGGAGTCTCTCTAACTGAGGTGGTTCTTTTGAACTCGGATTCTCCCTTAGCAGCTGCAGAGCTGGATCTCGATTCACAGTACGATGGTCTAAATCATTCTCTACATCTAGCCATCTCCTCCATATGGTACTGATCATCCATACTCGTTCGAGTGGCAGCCTCCAACTGTGCCTCATCATCTGGAGTGAAGGCCTACTCTGACTCTCTGAAGTGATAAGAAGGTGGCTCTACAGCTCGACGGTCCACCTCTGCTCTCTAATGCTTAGCCTTCTCCTTCATTGATTTAAAATCAGTAAGATATTTCTTCATCAGCTGTCGGACCTCCTGTGGGCATTTTCGACATATGGCCACATCGGGATAACCACCAGCCAAATATTGCTTCAACCTAGTCATCCCTCCTTTCTTGAACTCTATGTTGCATCATTTGCATCTCTAATGGTGTCGAGTCTAGAGCATCTCGCCATACTTCCAATCAATATCACGCTTTGTATCCTTCTTTTTACTCATTTCTGTAAGTTTAATAAAATATATCATTTTAATAATGTAGCTAAAAATTAAAATTATTTTATTTTATTCAAAATTAAGCCTAGGTTACTATGCATATGATACATTAAAAATTTTAAAATTGGACATAAAAATTATACTATATATAGCTTCAGTTGTCATAAACAATATTATAAATTTATTTATTTTTATTTTTTAAATTTTTTTATTCTAAAAATATATTTTTTTAAAAAAATATAATTAATAAAAATTAATGATCTTAGCATCACCGCATAGATCTTCCAAAGGTCTATAATATATAATGAAATCATGCAAAAATTAAAAATTTTAGCATGATTTTTTCTTAATTTTTTACTTCTTACCATTTTTTGGATACAAACTCTAAAAAATAAAATATTTAGAAATAGAATACTAAATTACCTTACTATTAATCGAAAACCATCATCTCCTCGAGGATGTGATAATTTTTTTGAATTTTTTTCCTCTTTTATTCTTTTTGGGCTTCGTTCGCACTCTCGATGTTCTAAGAGTCCAAGATCATGCTCTTGAACTATCAAGCTCTGAGAGTCTAAGCCAAAAGAAAGGGCAAGAGCCATTATTGGCTTGCCCACCCACCCCCCCGCCCCCCTTATCCCCCTATCAGTACAACTCGATTCTGAGCTGAACTAAAATGAACCACTCAATTTTGGATGGTTCGATATCGAATCATACCGAACCAAGTGGTTCGGTGTGGTTTGATAATTTTTGGGAAAACACATCGAACCGAATTGGTTCGGCACCAGTCCGACTCGGTTCGAGCTGTACCGGATGATTCAGCCTGGTACGACATTCCATGCTTGAAAATATATTCAAAGAATCATATTCATTCGAGAAATGAGAGAGCCTTTGATATTTGAGTTTAAGCTAATTTTTTGTAAAGAAAGAAATTTCAAATCATAAGCTTTTAAAGGAGAGCTAATTCATTTGATTTGATTTAATTTTCTAAATTTTTTATTCAATTTTTTGAATTTGATACATCTATCATTTGATACACCCCATTACATCATTGATTCCTCATCTGATTCAGATGCTTCCAGCCATGATCTCTACTAGATTTAGTTTAGTCATCTTTGTATTAGGTTATGATCTAGTATCTCTTAGTTGTTTCTATGAGTTGTTGATCAAGTCTTAATTGGTTATATATTTTTTTTGGATCAAACTTATGGCATTGGAACTATTGGCTGTTTGGGTCATGGATAGTTGTATCCATGAATTTTGTATGTTTTGATGGCCTAATTCTCATGAATACTTTTGATACCTTTATATTTTGTATGTTTAGCACTTATATATTTTGATGACTTAATTTTATGATAATTATTTGGATGTAAATATGTGATGATATCATTTGAATGATGTGAAATGAAATCTTTATGAATTGGCTAAATTTCATTATGATCATTATGTTGTAAATTGAAAGTTTTGTTATAAACTCTTGTTTTAACAGGAAAACATATGGAATAACTTAAGGAGGAGGCTTGTTTATTTTTAAATTTTAAAATCCTTTAAGATTTTACTTGATGATGTCAAAAAGGGAGAGTAGAGTAAATAAAATTAGGCTATAAGTAAAATTAAAGTAAAATTAACAAAAGAAATAAAATAGAAGTAAAATTGATAAAAGGAATAAGTAGGTCAAACACTTGCAAATCATTTAAATGTCTGACTATAAGTAATCATCAAACTGCTCTTAATGCCATATTGGTCAAATAATTGAATATAATATCCTAGTATGGATGTAGCATGTTCATTCAAAATTTTTGAAACTTTCAATCAATGCTTCTACATGCTTTATTTTTTGCTTATGCTTAAATATTTTGTCATCGTCAAAAATGGGGAGATTGTTGCTCCGAGAATGGATTTTGATGATTACAAAGTATTTAAGGGGATTACTAATGAATTTAACTTGGAAAAATACTTTTTGTATTTCAAGAGCAAAATCATAATTTTATCAAGTTTTAATCTGAGAGCCTCAAGAGCAAGTATAGAAGATTTCTAATCCTTTGGAGGCAGTCCCATGATTTTTGGATGCTTATTTTGGGAGAAAATCAAGTTTGAAGTGAAAGGATTGACCCCTAGGTCGTCCCCTACTGAAAAGAATTATTTGGCATGTTGTCTCTATGCCAAGGGTCGACCTCTGCTATTCCAAAGGCTAAAAATATAAAACGGCTATTTTTCTAGATTTTGTCTCAGAGGTCGACCACCTCAAGGTCGACCTTTGTGCCATGAGTCGACCTCTGCAATGGAAATTTTTCTGCAATGGCTATTTTTTTCTTATTTTGGCAAGTTTTAATGGTTTCTTTAATATCTCCAACGGCTACAAATCTTGGCCAAGATTCTCTCCTCCATCTATTGAAGATTTAAAAGACTTTAAATATGAAAAAACACAAGAGATTGGTGTGATTCAATTTCAGCCCTAAGCAAAAGTCATCTTCAAGCAAAGAAGCCTTCATTTCAAGTTCACCTACCTCTCAAGAGCTCTTTCAAATCTCCAATAATCTTGAGAAAAATTAGAGAAGCTTCCTTCATTATTATGAAAAGCATTCTTAAGATTTTATTTACTCACAAAGAGAGCTAAACTTGTATTTAATTATCATTAAATCTTTTACTCTACTTTACTATTTTGATTCAAATTTTGAGGGGATCTAAAACTTGGGAAGATTGATCCTAACCTTGAATAGGATTGTATTGGATTAGCTTGTACCAGAAAAATAAGTGTTCTAGCTTGGGATAGCTAGGGTAGGAGGTTTCTAATGGTCATATAGTTAATGGATTTTATTTTTCAAGTAGGAGCTTGGGGAGTGGATGTAGGTGCAAGGAAAGCACCGAACCACAATAAATCTTACTTGTTTATGGTGTGCTTGCTATCTTTCTTTTCTTAGTTTATTAAACTCTTGCTCTCTAATCTTTTATATTTTTTCTCTAACCTAAATCACTTTACACACACGTCTTGCATATCACCATTCAATCTTGATATCTTTAAATTAGCTTTAAAATTTTAAAAACCCAATTCACCCCTCTCTCTTGGGTTGCATAGCTAGGCAACAAATGACTTTAGGGTTTGACTTAAAATCCTAGAAGATACATTCAAATCATGTCTCAAAGCAATTAGTCCTATAACCCCTTATAAGGACTACCATAGCTAAGGCTTTGCTAAATTGAAATACTATTGAACACAACTCCTGAGTCCAAGAGTGGTCAATCCCATCTTGACTCACACACTGACTCCTCAAGTGCTTGACTATACCTAGAAACCTTCCATCACTGAATTAGAAGTTTGGGTAGTCTGGCACCAAAGCATAGTGAGTTGCTTGGAAGTCACCTTGGTGATCTCAGGTCGAAGAGACACTTATGCCCATATTCCATCAGAGCAATTTTTGATAGTAGAAAAGCTCTGGAGTTGGTCATGTTTAGTGTAGATGTAACCCTACATCTCACCTGCATGCCATACCAGTGACTCCACACTCCTTGGTTAAGATGACAACCAACTTATGTGGCACTAAATGGAACGCACAGAATTTCTAGCTCTACTTTCTAAAACTTTTTCCAAAAAACATATACAGTGAAAATATTTATTAATCAAATTAATAATAAGAACTACAGATCTAATCTAAATATCCTACACACTACAGGATCTAATGTATCATATATGCATGCATATTTGAAAAATAAAATAGCAAGCACAGTAAAACTGTTTTACTACTACATGTTCAGAACACGTTATCTTTTCATGGGTAGATGAACTTCACAATATGATCTCCTCGATGTAGATCTGATCGCCGTGATATAGCCACATACGTGTCTTGCTTTCATGGGTAATCCACACGAGGTCCTGATCTCGATCAACTCTTGTCGAGTGCTAGCTCTGCAGAAATCTTCAACGACTGATTTAGATCAAAATTTTTTGATCTTCTTCACCAGAACTTTGGACGCTCTGGATCCCAATGAACATAGAAGATGATGAAGAGGAGGTCTTCAATAGAATCTATGAAGTCATGACCCTCGTAACTCATAGATCTAAATTCCAAACCTAGGTAGAGATCCTAGGTTATGCACTCACCCAAAAACCTTGGCCTAGAACTCTTTTTTGGTTTCTCTCACGCATGCAGAGAAGAGACTTTCTCTTCTTTCATGTTCTCTCCTCTCTTACATGAGTCCTCTCTTCTTTAGAAGTCGCACATCCCAAAAAATTTCATAAATAAATAGATGTGCCAACCTAGAGAGGCATGGAGGGATAAGAAGTGGTTTGCAACCCAAACTCAAACTCCTTTTGAATTTGAATTGCAACCAACCCTTTTCTTGTCCAACAAGGGCGTGAGAAGGAAGAATGCAGGCCCTCACTTTGCATGAAAAACTTCACGAGAACCTTTTCTCATGGAGTAAGGATGGCGCAAATCAAAGGGTGATATGGCACATGGGAGGACTAGTCAAACTAGTATATTGTCTGACATCCAACTGAACCTATCCAAACCAAATTGGTTAGGCTCAATTTGATCAGATTAAATCTAACTTATTTAGGCTTAATTAGGCTTAGTTAAATCCTAGTTAAGTCAAAAATTAATCAAGCCAAATCTCTGATCAAATTAGAGATTAAACCTCCTTGACGATTAGATCATCTTATAACCTGATCGGGTCAAATCCAAATAAATCCAATTCATTTAGTCTTGATCAAAAAATAACCACTTAATCAAATTAAGTTAATTAGAGATCAAATTACTAATCAATCTTCTTTTGATCAGCCATTAGATCAAGTAGAAACCTCTAGTGTGCATGACCCCGTAGGTTCGAACCTAAGTCGGTAGCACAGGAACCATTTTTTGAACTAATCGAAGTGACCATCTAGCAATGGTACCCGATGTCCGGATAGGCCGAATAGTATAATCGCAACATTCAGAACCTACGTAAATAAGGTTACTGCATAATTCATCCCTTTGACCTCTGTGCACTGGATGACTTTAGGGTTTGACTATTAACCATAGAAGATACATCCAAATCATATCTCAAAGCAATTAGTCTTGTGACCCCTCGCAAGGACTACCCTGGCCATGGTTTTGCTAAATTGAAACACTATTGAACACAGCTCCTAAGTCCAGGAGTGGTCAGTCCCATCTTAACTCATGCACCGACTTCTTAAGTACTTAACTGTACCCAAAAATCTTTCATTACTGAATTAGAAATTCAGATAGTTTGGCACCAAAGTATAGTGAGTTGCTTGACAGTCATTATGGTGATCTCAGATCAGGGGGACACTTATGTCCATATTTCATCAAAGCAATTCGTGATAGTAGAAAAGCTCTGAAGTTGATCACGTTCAGTGCAAATGTATCTCTACATCTCACTTGCATGCCATACTAGTGTCTCCGCACTTCTTGGTTAAGAAGATAACCAATCTATATGGCACACAATGATCTATACTCGATAAACGTTGTCATCCTTGATAACAACGTATCATTTGGTTACGAACTTATTTAAGGACTAAACAACAAATCCTTTCTTATCGATTCTAAATAGTCTTATGAACTTCATTACAATAGACAGGAGTCCATTAGAAGATGAAAGATTTATGATGATAAAATTAGAATAATTTTTATTTAATTAATAATTCATATATAATTACATAAATTAGCTCAATTGTCAATAGATTGATGATTGGCTTTGGGATAATATTTCCAACAATCTTTCACTTGGCCTAAAGCCAATCAGTGTGGTATCGTATACCCATCTTCAACTTGAAGTCATCAAACTCCTTCACTTTAATGGCTTTAGTGAATGAGTCAGTCAGGTTCTCCTTCCCATCGATCTTCTGAAGATCAACGTCATCTCGATCCATGATCTTTGGGATAAGGTGGAAGCGGTGTAGAATGTGCTTCGTCCGCTGGTGTGCTTTGGATTTCTTCGTTAGAGCAATGGCTCCAGAACTATCGTAGAAGAGCAAAACTAGACCATCAAGGAAGGATGCTACTCTAAGCTCGATGATGAACTTCTTTAGCTACACCATTTTTTTGGTAGCATCTGATGCAGCAACATACTCTGCCTCACACACTGAATCGACCATTGTGTGCTGCTTGAAATTTTTCCAACAGACAACACCACCATTAAGAATAAATACATATCCTAACACACTCTTGTTGTCATCATGATCAGACTGAAAATTGAAGTTTGTAAATTCCATAAGTTTCAAGTCTGATTCACCATAAACAAGCCACTGATCCTTAGTATTTATCAAATACTTTAGGATGATTTTAACAACCTTCCAGTGGTTCTTTTTTGGATCAGATTGGTATCTACTTACTACCCGTAGTGAGTATATCACATCTGATCTCATACATATCATGGCGTGCATAATAGAACATACTACTGAAACATATGAAATTCTACTCACATGCTCTCTTTCTTGAGGTGTTGTCAGACAATCCCTCTTCGAGAGAGAAATTTCATAGCCTATCAATAGATAGCCCCTCTTGGAATTCTCAATGCTGAACCTCTTTAGCATAGTGTCTATGTACGTGGACTGGGACAATCCAAGCAATCTTTTAGATCTATCTCTATAGATCTTCATCCCTAGGATGTAGGAAGCTTCTCCTAAATCCTTCATGGAGAACTGTGACGACAGTCAGATCTTTATTCCTTGTAATGCAGGGACATCATTCCCGATTAAGAGAATATCATCCACATATAGAACGAGGATTGCAACTGCTGGAACATTAGCCTACTTATATATGCAGGGCTCTTCTTCATTCTTAACGAAGCCATACATCTTGATCATCCTATCAAAATGTATGTTCTAATTTCGAGATGCCTGCTTCAGTCCATAAATGGATCTTTGAAGCTTGTACACCTTAAACTCATTTATGGATGTGAAATCTTTAGGTTGTATCATATACACCTCTTCATCTAGCTCTCCATTTAGAAAAGCTATTTTCACATTCATCTGTTAGATTTCATAATCCAAATGTGTAGTTATCACAAGCATGATCCAAATAGACTTAAGCATTACCATAGAAGAAAATATCTCATCATAGTCAATACCATAACGTTGACAATACCTCTTAGCAACTAGATGGGCTTTATAGGTCTCCATGTTTCCATCTGCACCCCTTTTTCTTTTGAAAATCCACTTACACTCTATGAATTTTACCCTTTCGGATGGGTCAACCAATGTCCATACATCGTTGACCTTCACGAACTTCATTTTGGATCTCATGGCCTTAAGCCATTTTTCAGAGTCGGATCTCCATATTGCATCCATGTAGGTGATCGGATCCTCATTGTTCTCATCAAGTTTGATAGGATCTCCATCCTGCACCAAGAAATTGTAGTATCTGTCTAGCTGACATGGTACTCTACCAGATCATCTTAAGGGTGTAGGTTTAGTAGGCTTCGGGTTTGATCGAATTAAATTTGGTTCAGGTTTAGCTACTTGCATTGGTTCTTCCACCTATCGAACTTCCTCAAGTTTGATCTTAGAAGAATTAGTCCCTTCACCAAGGAACTTCTTTCTAAAAAGACTGCCTTAAGGCTCACAAACATCTTTTATTCATTAGCTAGGTAGAAATAATATCCTTTGGTCTCTTTTGGGTATCCTATAAAATTATACTTATCAGACCTAGGTCCTAGCTTATCCGTTACTAAATATTGGACAAAAGCAGGACACTCCTAAACTCTAAGGTATGAGAGTACTGGCTTACGTCCTATCCACGTTGAAGAAAATTGCGTAGGGTTTAAGCATGCATTTTTGAAACTTTTTTGAATAAAATAGTAGTAGAAGTAAATATTAATCTAAAATTAATATTATGCACATATTGATCATATCAAATAAATCCTACTCAAGATCTAAATATGCTAATATGTAATAGAAAAATAAAATGCATTCGATTAGCAAATTGAATCTATTGATCGATACGAGTTCAAAACTTGATACCATTTTACGGATAGTTGATCTCCATGATCTGAATCCACTAAAAGAAGTTGTTGTGTTACACTATAGCTGCACACTCGTTCGACCTCTATGGATGGTCCACATGGAGCTCCTGATTCTGATCAGCTTCACTGGAGTGCTAGCTCCTCGTCGGAGCCTTCGATGATTGATCACAATCAATCTCATTGATCATGTACTTTTTGATTTTCTAGATACTCTAAAAAATTAGAATATAAATATTGGAGGATGATGAAAAGGTGTTTCAAATTTGGTGGCAATCCGATACTCACAGCACTCGATCTCTCCACCCAAACCTAGATTCCCAAAACTAGGGTTTCACTTGGCCTAAAAACTCTGACATACTGAAAATCCTATCACGCCCTCTCTGTGTAGATTTTTTTTTTGAAATAAGTTTTTATGGAAAGATAACTTTTAGATCTATAAACCTTATTTAGATCATATCTAAAAATTAGATATCCTTAGAGGTGAAAATTAGAAGAGAAAAGAGGTATGAGGGAAAAGTTAGATATGATCTAAATAAGTATGAGGGAAAAGTTAGACATGGAACAAGAGTGAAAAAGTCAAAAATAGTGGGCGCATGAGGGAGTTTGAATTCAAACTTCATTTGACTTGGTCCTAATTGGTTTCGACCAAATCAATTAATCTAGATCCAATTAGATTAGGTTAAACCTAACCAAATTTGGCTTAGCCTAATCCAATAAAATTCTAATCAAATTAGAAATTAATTAGATCTAGATCTTGATCAAATTAGGGTCAAAACTCCTATAGCAATTAGGTCATCTCATGATCTGATCAGGTCAAATCCAATTAAATTAAATTCAATCAAATTTGATCAAATCCTCATCGCTCAATCAAATTGAGCTAATCAATAATTAAATTGCTAATTAATCTTCTAAAAATATCTGAGTCCAAATTGGATGGATTACCAGGCAATAGAGTCCCATCAATATAAAACTCCTAAAGAGTCCCAATCCAGTGGGACTCTTAAACTTAGTGTCCCAAACGAATTGAACTCATGATCTTAGAATCCTAGATCAGTGAGACTCCCAATCAGAAAGTCCTAGATGAGTAGGACTCAGAGTCTCAATTTAGTGCGACTCTTGGTCATAGAGTTCCAGTCCAGTGGGACTCTTGACCATAGTGTCCTAGGTCATCAAGACTCATGATCAGCAATCAGATCAGGTAAAAACTCCTTATGTGTGTAACCCCATAGATTTGAATCCTAAGCCGATAGCATAATAATTGATTTTCTATACCAATTGATGTGACCATCTACCAATGGTACCTGATGTTCAGATAGATCGAAAAGTCTCAACGCAATAATGATGAACTTATGGAATATGGTTATTGTATAATTCATCCACTTGATCATGATGCTTAAAAGGATGATCTAGGATTTACTATCAATCCTATAATTCATCCACATTGTATTTCAAAATTTAGCATCCATCATATGGACTATCCTGGCCGAGGATTTGCTAAATTGAAATACGGTGATGCACTTGCTCCAACACTTGAAGGGATCAATCCTATCTTGACTCATACATTGATAAGCCAAGTACTTGACTACACCCAGTAGCCTTTCATCACTGAATTAGAAATTCAGATAGTCCAAAACCTAAGTATAGTAAGTTGCTTGCAAGTCACCATGGTGGTCTCAGGTTTAAGGGATACCTATACCAATATTCTTTGAGGCTAATCTTGATAGAAGAAAAGCTCCGAAGTTGGTCACGTTCAGTGTAGATGTATCCATACATCTCACTTGCATGCCATGCCAATGTCTCAATACTCTTTAGTTATGAGGACAACCAACCTATATGGCACACAATGATCTATACTCGATAAATATTATCATTCTAAATAACAATGTATCTTTTGATTATGAACAATTTAAGGACTAAATGATAAATTAGTGAGCTCAGAAGTGGTACTCCCAAGTCTTGAAAATATGAGAAGATAGGTCATAGAAAGATGAAAGCAAGCTAGAAGAGAAATTAGCTCTCCTAGCAAAGTTCAAAAATTAGGTCGACTCATCCTGAGATAGAGTCGACTAAGTTAGGAACTAGGTTGGCTCAGTCTAGGATTGGGTCGGCTAGCTCTCAGAAGAAATCTAGATAGAAAGCAGCCTTTTCGGATAGTTAGCATGGTACACAACTGGGTCGGCTCAGTCTAGGACTGAGATGACCTGGTCGTAGGTTAGTCGGCTCAGTCTGAAAGTGGGCCAGCTCAGTTTTCGTGCATTATTATTTTATGTATGTGGGTTGTTTGGATTTTGAGAATTTTTCTATGAGCTTGCGCTTGACCCTTTGTAAAGTATATATACTGAAAATAGGTCAAGATTGTAATGAGGCTGAAATATACTGAATAAAAATTTCTTTCTCCCAGAAATTTCTTCTTCTCTATTCCTTGAATTGTTTGATCATGCTTCCATAGAAATCTCTAAGAAGTATTTTCTTATTGCTTGGATAATTATCGATGACCACATCGATCCGTGTGGAAAGAGCATGCATTTCCAACATTTGGTATCAGAGCGGTGTTGCATGGAAGGAAGGAAGACACCTAGAATTTACTACATCCAGGATCTGTTGCACCATGTTTTATCCTAAAACTTTTAGTTTGCTTCGTGGTTATGTCTAGATTGAGGTGGAGATTGTTTATATGGAGGAACGATGATACAGAAGTTTGGAAAGAGGATCTAGGGCTAGTTAGATCTTCTTTGAAGGATAGTTTCGCTAGTGTGTGAGATCGTGAAGGATGTTAGGATTTTGTTCTTGACTTGTTTGAAGTCATGGGATCAAGTGGATTCAAGATGAATTTTGAGAAGTTCGATGACAAGGGAAACTTTACTCTATGGCAGCAAAGAGTAAAGGACTTGTTGGTTCAGTAGAGGATCTATAAGGTCATGACAAAAAAAAGGCCGAAAATGATCAGTGCTGAGGATTGGAAAGAGTTGGAGAAAATTGCATTTAGTACAATCCAAATGTGCTTGGCCGATCAAGTTTTGTCCGAGGTTTGCACAGAGACTATAGCAAAGGGGCTCTACGAGAGACTGAAGAACACATACATGGAAAAGTACATGATGAATAAGCTATGGTTGAAGAAACAACTGTACAGTCTAAGAATGCCTAAAGGTGGAGATCTTGTTGCACATATCCAAAGATTCAATTAGGTGTGTTCTAAGGTGATGAGTTTGGATGTGAAGATCGACGAGGAGGATCAGCCATTCCTACTACTATGTTCTCTCCCAGGTTCATATGATGGTCTCATAACAACTTTGGTTTATGGGAAGGAGATCCTAAACTATGAAGAGGTTGTTGGTGTGCTCAAATAAAATGAGCAAAAAAAAAAGATCTGTGAGGGAGATCCTAATTTTGAGATCTTGGCTGTGAACGAAAGATAGAGAAGATCAAAGTAGAAGACAGGAGGAAAATCTAAGGGCAGGTCAAAGCCTCGCGATCAAGAAAAGATGACATTGAAATGTTATAAATGTCATCAGCCTTGATACCTGAGGAGAGATTGTCCCCTTTTGAGATCAGAAAAAGAAAAGGCCAGCAAGAAAGATGATACAGCTTCTGTGAGTAGTGGAGAAGACCTACTAGTTGTATCAGATGGATCCACAGAGTATGATACTTTGTGGATATTGGATTCAGCATGCTTGCACCACTGTACTTTCCATTGAAAGTGGTTTGCTACCTACCAAAAAGTCGATGGTGAAAGTGTTAGCCTTGAAGATGATCACCCGTGCAAAGAAGCTGAAATTGACTCTTTTAGGGTAAGGATGTATAATGGAATCATTCGTACATTATCAAATGTCAGGCATGTACCAGAGTTGAAAAAAAAATTGAATTCTTTAGGTTACTTGGAGGAGCAGGGTTATGCTTTTAGTAGCCAGGCTAGGAGTGGATGTCTGAAAATTTCCAAGGGAGCTTTGGTGGTGATGAGAGGTAAAAGACTGAGCAACAATCTTTATAGAAAGGAAGGCCCAGTGGTGAATGATAGTGCAGAGGTGCTAGCAGCAGCACATGAGTAGCATATTTTACATCGACTATGGCACTATCGGATGGGTCATATGAGTGACCATGGGCTCACTGAACTAAGCAGAAGAGGTATGATCCCAGCTCTGAAGAAGGAGGGCACAGATCTTTGTGAGCCGTGCATCTTTGGCAAATAGCATAGGATGATGTTTGTCAGAAGTACCAAGCACAGCGAGGGAGTGCTGGATTTAGTACTCTCAGATGTGTGAGGACCAGCTCCTGTATCAGCTAGAGGTGGGGTAAAATACTTTATCACTTTTATTGATGATTTCTCAAGAAAGGTGTGGATTTATCTGATCAAACAAAAATCAGAGGTGTTTGCTCGATTCAGAGCCTGGAGAGCTGAAGTAGAGGAGTCAAAAAGATAGGTAAAGTATCTGAGGTCGGACAATGGAGGAAAGTATACTAGTCTGGAGTTCAGGAGGTACTATGAGGAAAATAGCATCAAATGTCATTACACAGTGAAGATGACTCCCTAGCAGAATGGTGTCGCTGAAAGGATGAACCAGAGATTGATCGAGAAGGTACGAAGTTTGAGGCTACAGACATCACTCCCAATGTTCTTTTGGGGTGATGCTTTAACTTTTTCTTATTTTCTTATGAATAGGTCCTCCTATTATAAGCTGAATGGAGGCATTCTAGAAGAGGACTGGAGTGAAAAGAAGGTGGAGCTTGGCCACCTGAAAGTCTTTGGTTGCACAGCCTATACACATGTGGAGGCAACTGAGAGTAGCAAATTGGATCCAAAATCTCAAAAGATGACTTTCATAGGGTATCCATAAGGAGTCAAGGGGTACCTGCTGTGTGACTCTCAGGCACAGAAGTTAGTGATCGATAGGGACGTTATCTTTGATGAGAAGAGCATCTTGAGGAGGTCTGGAATAGATGGAACTGAAGAAATGAAGGTGAATAGCAGTGGCCAGTCAGAGAATGATGGTATGCAGGTTACATCCACTTACAGGAGTGTTCCTGTTGAGGTGTTGCTGGGTAGAAAAGTATTGTCTCAGATTAAAAATCAGCATGGAGGGTCGGTAGTTCAGATAGATGTACAGGAGCAGCCACAGACATCAGGCAGAGATGTGCCAGAGGGAGTGGCTTTGAACAAGCCCTAGCGTACTATTAGGAGGTCAATCAGATATGGCATTGATGATGTTATCTTCTATGCACTCATCACTGCTAATGGAGATTTAGAGAATTATGTAGAGGCCATGGAGAGTGAGGATCATGATTCATGGATACAAGCCATGATGGAGGAGATGGAATCACTTAAGAAGAATTAGACATGGCAGTTGGTGGATCTTTCAAAGGGTGCTCGACCTATTGGCTCAAAGTGGGTGTTCACAAAGAAAGAAGCACTTTCAAAATAAGGTGGAGTCAGATTCAAAGCAAGGCTTGTAGCAAAGGGATACTCACAAAGGAAAGGGATTGACTACACAAAAATTTTCTCTCCTGCGGTGAGTCATACATCTATTTGAGTTTTGCTGTCATTGATGGTACAGCATAACATGGAATTAGAATAGATGGATGTGAAGATGGCCTTTCTTCATGGGACTTTGGAGGAAAGAATCTACATGAAGCAGCCAGATGGTTTCTTCGAGATGGGACAGGAAGAAAAGGTGTGTTTACTCAAAAAGTCTTTGTATGGCTTGAAACAATCCCCTCGTCAGTGGATATCGAAGGTTTGATAGCTTTATATTAAGCCTGGGTTTCAGCAGATGTGAACATGACCGTTGTGTCTACATCAAGGATGTAGATAAGGAGGATGCCGTGTATCTGTTATTATATATAGAAGATATGCTCATAGCTAGTAGAAGCATGGATGTTGTGAAAAAGTTGAAAAGGGCATTATCATCTAAGTTTGAGATGAAGGATTTAGGTTCAACTGAAAAAATTCTTAGAATGGAGATTTGCAGAGATAGGTGCAAAGGAATGCTCCATTTATCACAAAAAAAGTATGTCCAGAAGGTTTTGGAGAGGTTTGGGATGGAGAAGGCCAAACCTACAGAGACGCCATTGCTGAGTCATATGTCTCTCTCCAAGTTACATAGTCCTAAGTCAGAAGAGGAGAGAGAGTACATGAAACGAGTCTCTTATGCAAATGTTGTAGGCAGTGTGATGTACACTATGGTGTGCTGTAGACCAGATATAGCACATGTAGTAAGCATGGTTTTTCGATACATGGCTAACCCTGGGAAGGAACACTAGAAAGCATTGAAATAGATATCTGCTTGAAACAAGAGATTATGGTTTGGTGTTTGGTGGGCAGTCGGAAGGATTTGGAGAACAATCTATGAAGATGTGTGAAGGTTCAGGTCATCTAGAAGGATTTGTTGATGCAAATTATGCTGGTGATCTTGATATAAGGAGGTCTACTACTAGATACCTCTTTTGCATATATGGTGGACCGGTATCTTGGAGATCAATCCTTCAGCCAATCACGGCCTTGTCTACCACAGAGGTCGAGTACATTAGGATAACAGAGACTGCAAAGGAAGTCCTTTGGCTTAGGAGGCTCATTGATGAGTTGGGGGTAGAGCAGAGCAAGATTATACTATTCAGTGATAGTTAGAGTGCTCTACTGTGATAAGTGGTAAAAATATAAAAGTATTAAATTATAAAATAAATTAATCTATTTTTTAGAAATTGATATTTTTATTAATCTTACATAGGAAAGAAGGCAACCAATATGAAGATCTTATTTTTTTGGTTCAGATGAAATAAATTTCAAGCAAAATGGACTTCAAATGAGTCCGAAATTGAATTTCAAAGAAAATAAATAAAAAAAAAGTTGGTCCAGTTCAAATCGGTTCAGAAAAACTGGCTTAGCAGACCACCCAGTTTGACTACACTCAAATCGCTCACCCACTGATATGACACTGATGCCATGCTAACGTCAGAATTTTTTGTGGTGCACGGGGGACCGCTATAGAGGGTATTTCGGGGATTTCATAGGGACAAGCACGCTCTGATTGGCTAAAGGAAGCAGTGGTCCATGTAATGTCGGGCTTTTGCATGGTCTATAGAGGGTAATATGAGAATTTTATTTGATCCGATGGACACTGTTCACTTGGATTTGATCGAATGGCTGAAACTCGTGCGCTGACGAACAGTGGATGCAGCCCCCGGTCAAGATCCAACGGTTTGAATGGTTTTTGATTTTTAATTAAATGCCTAAAGCCCTTCAAAAGTAGATTCGATGGCCTAGAATCCATCTAAAGGCTGACCTAATGGCTGCCATGAATTCCTACTTGATCTAGAATATTTTAAAGGGTTTTTAAGTAATTTTTGATGCATTTGATTGCCATCCAACGGCCAGAATGATCCAGGCCTTATTTGAGTTGTTCTAGGAGTTCTAAATTCTAATTTCAGTGGGAATTTTCATCGAAGCAGCCCCTCTTGACTGTATAAAAAGGCCTGTCCTGCTGTTGCCGAAGGAGAGGAAGGAGGGAATAATAGAGAGCTTTGAGAGAGAGTTTTGAATAGAGAGTTTTGAGAGAGAGAAGAGAAAGTGCTATTATTTTTTTCTTCTTCTTTTCTTCTTTTGATAATCAAGACATCGATCAAGGAGCTTCTATTCTTCATCAAGTTTTCTTCACCAAGAGAAACGGACAACCAATTTCAGCAATTAAACAGTCTAATTTCTTTATATTTTTTATTTTATTTGTTGTTTTTGAACTTGTTATCATGAACTAAATTTTCTTTTACTAAGGCTAAGGTGTAGCTACTCTTTTGATGCAATATTCAGTATGATTTATTTTAAATTTTAAATTTTATTCATGAGGAGTATATAAATTTGATCTTAATGCTTTTAGATTACTGGCTATCTTCTAATTGATTTGAAGAACATAGATGTTATGGACCAAGTACATCTATGTTATTGCTTCTTGATTATATATCTTGTATTATGAATCAAATTAGAATTCATATGCATGCGAAAATTTTAGTGTGCTTTGGATGTAGCATATTTTAATTAGAGGGTTTCACAAAATATAATCTATTAATATTTATTTAAATTACTCCTAGATCAAAGGGTAATTAATAAATATTTATAGTTTTGCTACGCCTGGACCAAAGGATAGTGAATAAAGTAGGAGACTCCACCGTCACATGAAACAAAATTAATCTAATAACCTGGATATTGTATTGACTGAGTTGGTGAATCGATAGCCTTAGTAATCTATTGCTCTTATGTTTAAAACCCTAATAATTACACTCTCTTTATTTCCTTAAAATTTTTAATTATTTTTTTATTTTATTCTTTAATTTCTTATTCTCAAATTGATCTTCTAAATAAAGCATAGGAAAGAGCTTTTCAGTACTTATTTTTCAATCCTCTAGGGATGATACTCTACTCATTTACTTTATTACTTGATTGATTGGTGCACTTGTCATAGTTATAGATTAGCATGCATCAAGTTTTTGGCACCGTTGCCGGAAAATGTGTCTAAAACAATATTAAAATTTTGATCTTAGCTTTACTTTAGAATTTTATTTTTAATTTTTATTCTTACTTTATTTTTAAAATTTTGTTTAGTGCATGACACGTACTGGACATAGTAACTTATTATCTTTAGATCTAGAAATTGAATGGACCATTAGAAGACTATAACAAGAAAGAAATATGGTTGCTGAAGATCCTAATGATATCAATCTAGGATTGGATATGGCGACCGAGGGACAGCATGAAGCTATTCGACTAGTACATCATCCATTAAATGATTACATCACACCATCTATAGCCGATGCAGCTTCGAAAATTAGGAGATCGTCTGTGCGAGCAAACAACTTCGAAATAAAACTGGCGATGATCTAGATGATTCAATCAACTATCCAATTTAGTGGATACGTGCATGATGATCTGAATGTCCATATTTCTAACTTTCTTGAACTTTGTGATACTTTTAAAATTAATGGGGTGTCGGATGATGCTATTTGATTAAGGTTATTTTCTTTCTCTTTATGGGACAAAGCTAAAAGTTGGCTTCATTCTCTTCTTACAGGTTCTATCACAACTTGGGATGTTCTAATCCAAAAATTCTTAGCCAAGTACTTTCCATCTTCCAAGACTGCTGAGACGCGCAATGATATCACTTCTTTTATGCAGATGGACATGGAGACACTATATGAGGCTTGGGAGCATTTCAAGGAACTGCTAAGGAGATGTCCACATTATCAACTATTTGTATGGCTTTAGGTATAAACTTTCTGTAATGGTTTCTGTCCTACTAATCATTCTATGATTGATGCAGCAGTAGGAGGAACCATTAACCAAAAAATGGAGGAAGAAGCCTTTGATCTGATCGATGAGATGGCATCAAATAGCTATCAGTGGCAGATAGAATGCATGATGCCAAAAAGACCAGCAGTTGTGCAGGGAGTAGATTGCGTGCCAACCTTACTAGCTGAAATTGCAGCCCCTAGAGCCAAAGTTAACAACTTGAAGGGAACAGCTATGTATGTTCAGAGCATCACCTATGACTTTGTGGAGGAGGACACGATACAAGCAATTCCCAAACAGGTAATCCTTTTGCTAAAGCAACTGATACAGCTAATTATGTTGGTAATTTTTTTAGACCGCAACAAAATAATTCCTACTCCAACACATACAATCAAGGGTGGAGGCAGCACCCAAATTTCTCATGGAGCAATCAAAATGCAGCACAACAGCCACCCCCGGAGTTCCAAGTACCTAAAAAGAAGTCCAACATGGAGGAGCTGATGGTCAAATTTATGCAAAACCAAGAAGCAACTATAAAAAATTTGGAAGCCAAACTTAGGCAGGACCAAGCAGCAGCAATTCGAAACTTGGAGATGCAAATAGGTCAAATGGCTAAGATAATCTCTGAGAGACCTCAGGGATCCTTGCCCAGCAACACGGAGACCAATCCAAGGGAGCAAGTCAATGCTATCACCCTAAGAAGTGGTACAAAGCTGGAGGAGCCACATCAAAAGAAAGAGACTGAAGAGCCAACTACAAATAAGGAACCATCAACTAAAATTCATCAGTCACCAAAACAACCAGCAGATGGATGGTCTTCAGGTATACAATTTGCCGATCCAAATGTGAAGCCCTACGTACCACCACTACCATTCCTAGAGAGACAAATACAGCATCTAGATAAAGAATTTTCTAACTTTTTCAAAATTTTAAAGAATTTACATATTAATATTTCTTTTGTAGATGCTATCACTCAAATGCCCAGGTATGCCAAGTTTCTCAAAGAAATCCTAACAAATAAGAAAAAGCTGAAGGAGCATGAGAGAATAAATTTGAATGAAGAATGCTCAGCAATACTTCAAAATAAATTACCATAAAAGCTAAAAGATCCTGGGAGTTCTACTATCCCTTGTATTATTGGTGATTGTAGTCTCGATAAAGTTTTATGTGATCTAGGAGTAAGTATTAATCTCATATCTTTTTCTATTTTTAGGAAGCTTGGTCTAGGAGAATCCAAGCCTACCACTATTACTCTTCAATTAGACGACAGATCCATCAAATATCCAAGAGGTATAGTGGAGGATGTCTTGGTAAAGATAAAAAAGTTTATTTTTCCTATTGATTTTATTGTTCTTGATATGGAAGAAGATTATGATGTACCCCTTATCTTAGGAAGACCCTTTTTAGCTACTGGAAGAGCTTTAATAGATGTTCAACAAGAAAAATTAATTCTTAGAATCCAAGACGAACAAGTTATTTTTAATATTTTCAAAGATACTAAACATCCTGATGATAATCAAACTTATTTTCTAATTGATATTATTGATAATTCATTATATGAGAATTCTATAGAAAATAGGTTTGAAAGTATGAAAGCTAGCAATGTCCAATTGAAAGAGGGCTCGACCAAACATGAAAGTATTCCAATTGAAGTGGCAACGGATTGATTCAACTCAGAACTTAAAGAAAGTCAAGCTGAAGACTATAAATCAGAACTACTAGATAGGTTGTTTCTTTTCTTTTTAGTTTTGATCATTTTTTTTCTTTTATTTTTCAGTAATTTGTTGTTGCTCTTTTACTGCTTTGGTGTGTATTTTCAATTTTGCAAAGAAAAATCAATAAAAGCTCAAGCAAAATTTCAAAGCTTCAAAGAACCAGACTGAACCAAATCAGGTGTATTCCTTCCTATCCTTTATTGCACCCTTTATTTTTTTTTCTCCATTGAGATAATGTAGAATAAGCTAGGGGGTAAAAAAAAAATTTAACCATGTGTCAAGAAGAAAATCTTGAGCAAGATAGACTGGACAAGTGATAAAAGATAGAAATATCTATTAATAAATATAACGAGTTAAAGAAGTAGATTAGTTGGTCAAACTTTTAGTAGCCTACTTAGATCATCAAAAGACTATTAGTACTTCTAATTGCACATGCACACTAACAAGGCAAAGTAGGTATTGATTACAAGGCCAACTGAGGATTTAATTATCACTAAAAATTGATAATTAATATACATTCTAATCAAAGAAACTTGAATTTAAGAAAAGAGCTACCTGCCTAAAAATAAAGTACAAAAAATAGAGTATATGTGGATTGCCCAAAGCCTAGTAACTAGATCTCTACACCTAGATCAAGTGTAGAAATTCACTTAAAACGATGGAGGGATGGCCAGGATGCTTAGCATATTTAAAAAACAAAAGAAAAAGAAAGGTAGTGTGAAAGCTACCTTAATTCATGAGTATAGAATTGGGAATGTATAGAAAATTGACCAAAATAGGTGATAAGAGAGGATACTTTTATCCTTTAATTTAACACTGAAATGCTAAAGTTAGTCATCATGAACACAAGTGCTATAAATCTTTGATGTACTCTAAGAAAGTATTTAATTATATTGATTGCAAAATTTGCTTCTGAAGCTTAATGCTTAGTTAGCGATATTTTTTAAACTTTTTGACCTTAATTCTAGATTTTATCTTTTCGATGGATAATCTTATTGAAACATGGTATTAAATAAAATATTGCTAACAAACTAGCAATGACTAAGTTGAAGGGTGTGATAAGTGATAAAAATATACTAATAAAAATATTAAATTATAAAATAAATTAATTTATTTTTTTAGAAATTGATTTTTTGTTAATCTTATGTAGGAAAGAAGGCCACCAATTTGAAGATCTTATTTTTTTGGTTCACATGAAATAAATTTCAAGCAAAACGAGCTTCAAATGAGCCCAAAATTAAATTTTAAAGAAAATATATATAAAAAAAGCTAGCCTGGTTCAAATTGGTTTAGAAAAACTGGCTCAGTAGATCGCCTGGCCTGACCGCACTCAGACCGCCCTCCCGTTGACGCGATGCTGACGTTAGAATTTTTTGCGGTGCATGGTGGACCGCTATAAAGGGCATTTCGAGGATTTCATAGGGACAAGCGTGCTCCGATTGGCTGAAGAAAGCGACAGTCCATGGAACGCCAGGCTCGTGCACGATCTATAGAGGGTGATCAAAGAATTTTATCTAATTCAATGGATTCTGTTCACTAGGATTTGATCGAATGACTGAAACTTGTGCACTGACGAACGATGGATGCAGCCCCCGATCAAGATCCAACAGTCTGAATGGTTCCCGATTTTTAATTAAATGCCTAAAGCCCTTTAGAAGTAGATCTGATGGCCTAGAATCCATCTAAAGGCTGATCCGACGGCTGCCATAAATTCCTACTTGATCTAGGATATTTTAAAGGGTTTTTAGGTGATTTTTGTGCATTTAATCACCATCCAATGGCCAAAATGATCCAGGCCTTATTTGAGTTGTTCCAGGAGTTCTAAACAGTGGGAATTTTCATTGAAGCAGGCCCCTCTTGATTTTAGGAAAAGGCCTATCCTGCTGTTGCCGAAGGAGAGGGAAAAGGGAATAATAGAGAGCTTTGAGAGAGAGTTTTGAATAGAGAGTTTTGAGAGAGAGAAAAGAAAAGGCTTTTATTTTTTTTCTTCTTCTTTTCTTCTTCTGATAATCAAGACATCGATCATAGAGCTTCTCTTCTTCTTCATCAAGTTTTCCACATCAAGAGCAACGGACAACCAATTTTAGCAATTAAACAGTCTAATTTCTTCATGCTTTTTATTTTATTTATTATTTTTGAATTTGTTATCATGAACTAATTTTTTTTTTACTAAGGCTAAGGTGTAGCTACTCTTTTGATGTAATATTCAGTATGATTTATTTTTAATTTTAAATTTTATTCATGTGGAGTATATAAATCTAATCTTAATGCTTTTAGATTACTAGCCATCTTCTAATTGATCTGATGAACATAGATGTTACGGATCAAGTACATCTATGTTATTGCTTCTTGATTATATACCTTGCATTATGAATCAAATTAGAATTCATATACATACAGAAATTTTAGTGTGTTTTGGATGTAGTGTATTTTAATTAGAGGATTTCACGAAACTTAATACATTAATATTTATTTAAATTACACCCAGACCAAAGGATAATTAATAAATATTGATAGTTTTGCTATGCCTGGACCAAAGGGTAGTGAATAAACTAGGAGACTGTACCGTCACATGAAATAAAATTAATCTAATAATCTGAATATTATATTGACTGAGTTGGTGAATTGATTGCCTTAGTAACCCATTGCTCTTAAGTTTAAAACCCTAATAATTACACTCTCTCTATTTTCTTAAAATTTTTAATTATCTCTTTATTTTGTTCTTTAATTTTTTATTCTCATAAATTGGTCTTCTAAATAAAGTCTATGAAAGAGCTTTTTAGTACTTATTTTTCAATTCTCTAGGGATGATACTCTACTCATTTACTTTATTACTTGATCGACTATTGCACTTGCTATAGCTATAGATTAGCACGCATCAGCTATTGGCACAAAACCTAGTCTATCATGCATGCAGAAAGCATATAGACGTGAGGTACCATACGATCAGAGAGCTGGTAGAGGAAGGTGAAGTGGAACTGATGAAGATCCATATCAAGGAGAATCAGTCTGATACACTCTTGAAGGTACTCCCCAGTGATAGCTTTCAGAGATGTGTGGCACGGATGGGTCTGTTGAGAAGAGATGAGTTCACAAAGACTTGGAAGCACCAAGGTGGAGAATGTGAGCTCAGAAGTGGCAATCCCAAGTCTTGAAAACATGAGAAGATAGGTCATGGAAAGATGGGAGCGAGCCGGAAGAGAAATCAGCTCTCCTAGCAAAGTTCAAAAATTGGATGGCTTATCATAAGATTGAGTCAGCTAAGTTGGAAACTTGGTTGGCTCAATCTAGGACTGGGTCGACAAGGTCTCAAAAGAAAATCTAGATAGAAAGCTGTATTTTTATGCTATTGGCACGATACACAACTAGGTCGGCTCAGTCTGGGACTAAGCCGACCTAGTCGTAGGTTAGTCGACTCAGTCTGAAACTAGGCTGACTCAATTTTTGTGGGTTATTATTTTATGTACATGAGTTGTTTGGATTTGGAGAGTTTTTCTATGAGCTTGGGCTTGACCCTTTGTAAAGTATATATATACTAGAAATAGATCAAGATTGTAATGAGGCTGAAATATACTGAATAAAAGCTCTTTTCTCTCAAAAATCTCTTCTTCTCTTATTCTCTATTCCTTGAATTATTTGATTATGCTTCCACAAAAATCTCTGAGATGTACTTTCTTATTGCTTGGCTAATCATTGGTGGCCATGTCGATCTATGTGGGAAGAGCATGCATTCCCAACAAAATCCTCCTTTATCAAATCTAGATCGTCCTAAGGACTTCATCATAACACAAGAGTTCATTAGAAGACAACAAAATTTATGATGAAAAATACCAAAATAACTTTTATTATTTGATAATTCATATACAAGTACAATAAGTAGCACAACCATCAATAGGCTGACGATTGGCTTTGGAACATATTTCCAACAATCTTCCACTTGGACTAAAGCCAATTGGTGCAGTATCTAATACCTATTTTTGACTTGAAGTCATTGAACCCCTTCACGGTAATAGCTTTAGTGAATAGGTCGGTCAGGTTCTCCTTTCCATCGATCTTCTGAAGGTCGACATCACCTTGATCCATAATTTCTCGGACAAGGTGAAAGCAACATAGAATATGCTTTGTCTGCTGGTGTGCCTTAGGTTCCTTCGCCTGAGCAATGGCTCTAGAGCTATTGCAATAGAACAGAACTGGACCATCAAGAAAGGATGCTACTCCAAGCTCGGTGATGAATTTTCTCAGCCACACCACTTCTTTAGCAACATCTAATGCAGCGACATGCTCTACCTCACAAATTGAATTGGTCACAGTGTGTTGCTTGAAACTCTTCTAGTAGATAGCCCCACCATTAAGGATGAATATATATCCCGATGCATTCTTGCTATCATCATGACTAGACTAAAAACTGAAGTTTGTGAACCCCATCAGTTTCAAATCCGATTCACTATATATGAGCCATTGGTCCTTAATATTTCTTAAATACTTCAGGATGGTTTTAACAACCTTCTAGTGGTTATCCCCTAGATCATATTGGTATTTACTCACTACCCCTAGTGAGTATGATGCATTTGGTCGTGTATATGTCATGGCATACATGATAGAACCCACTACCAAAGCATATGGTATTCTACTCATACGCTCTCTTTCAAGAGGTGTTATCGGACAATTTCTCTTTGAAAGAGAAATTCATGGCCTATCAATAGATAGCCTTTCTTGGAATTCTCCATGCTGAACCATTTCAGCACAGTGTCAATGTATGTAGACTGGGACAATCCAAGCAACCTTTTAGATCTATCTCTATAGATCTTCATCCCTAAGATGTAGGAAGCTTCTTCTAGATCTTTCATGAAGAACTGTGATGACAGCCAGATCTTTATTTCTTGTAATGTAGGGACATCATTTTCGATTAAGAGAATATCATCTACATACCATACTAGGAATACTATTGTTGAACTATTAGCCCACTTGTATATGCAGGGCTCCTCTTCATTCTTAACAAAGTCATATGTTTTGATTGTTCTATCAAATTATATATTCCAGCTCCAAGATGCCTGCTTAAGTCCATAAATGGACCTTTAAAGCTTACATACCTTAGACTCATCTATGGATATGAATCCTTCAGGCTATATCATATACATCTCTTCATCCAGCTCTCCATTTAGGAAAGCTATTTTCACATCCATCTGCCAGATTTCATAGTCCAGATGGGCAGCAATGGTAAGCATAATCCGAATGGATTTGAGCATTTTCATAGAAGAGAATATCTCATCATAGTCAATACCATAACATTGACGATATTTCTTAGCAACCAAATGGGCTTTATAGGTCTCCACCTTTCTGTCTGTGCCCCTTTTCTTTTTGAAGATCCACTTACATCTTATGGATTTTATCCCTTCGGGTGGGTCAACCAATGTCCATACATCATTGATCTTCATGGATTTTATTTTTGATTTTATGGCCTCAAACTATTTCTCAGAGTCGGATCTCTACATTGCATCCATATAGGTGATTGGATCCTGATCGTTCTCATCGAGTTTGATAGGATCTCCATTCCGGATCAAAAAATCACAGTATCTATCCGATTGACGTGGTACTCTACCAGATCGCCTTAAGGATGCATCTACAATGGGTTCTAAGTCTAATTTAATTAGATCCAGCTTAGGCTTAATAACTTGTATCTGTTCTTCCACCTATCGTACTTCATCAAGTTTGATCATAGAGGCATTAGTTCCTTCACCAAGGAACTCCTTTTCTAAAAAGACTGCCTTAAGGTTGACAAATATTTTTTGCTCATCAGCAAGATAGAAGTAGTATCCTTTGGTTTCTTTTGGATAACCTATAAAACTACACTTATTAGACTTAGATCCAAGCTTGTCTGTCATTAAACGTTTGACATAAGCCGGACACCCCCAAACCCTAAGGTATGAAAACATTGGCTTACGCCCTGTCCATATCTCATATGGTGTTTTATTAATAGATTTACTCAAAACCCTATTTAGAATGTAACAAGCTGACTTAAGCACATATCCTCATAGGAAGATCGGCAAACTAGCAAACCCCATCATGAATCGAACTATGTCCAATAGGATCCGATTTCTCCTTTCTGACACACCATTATGTTGTGGTGTTCCAGGAGGGGTTCACTGGCAGATAATCCCATTCTCTCCAAGATATGTCAAAAACTCATTAGAAAGGTACTCACCCCCTCGGTTAGATCAAAGAGTTTTAATACTCTTTCTAGTTTGCTTTTCTACCTCATTTTAAAATAGTTTGAACATTTCAAATGACTCCAACTTATGCTTCATTAAATAGACGTATCCATACCTCGATAGATCATCTATGAAGGTTATGAAGTGGAAATATCCACCTCTAGCTCTTGAGTTCATGGGTCCACATACATCCGAATGTACTAGACTCAGGAGTTCAGTGGCTCGTTCATCTTTTCCAATAAAAGGTGACTTGGTCATCTTACCAAGAAGACATGACTCATAGGTCAGAAGTGATTCACAATCACTAACCTCAAGAATTCCTTCTTGAGCTAATCTATTAATTTTATTATTGCTAATATGACCTAGCCTACAGTGCTAAAGGTAGACATCAGACACATCACTAATTTTAGGGCATTTATAGGAGGATTGAAGCACGTTAACAAGCATAGAAAGTAAATAAATTTTGTTATTCAATTATCCAATCAAAATTATAACACCATTCAAAATGATAATACAAAATTTTTTTTTATCGATATTTCAAAATCATTCATGGCCAAAAGGCTTACAGAAATGATATTCAATAAGAAAGTTAGACAATAATGACATTTATTAAGAATAACTTTATTTGAATTGATTATAAGGTTCATGATTTCTAAAGCAAGAATTGGAACTTGTCTTCCATCTCCAACATTCAGGAACCTCTTGCATTGATCAAATCTTCTACTGACCTGCAAGCCCTGCATAGAATTACAAATATGATAAGGGCTTCCAGTATCTAATACCCAGGTAGTAGAATCAAATAAGAAAAAATTGTAAGGTGTTATCATATAACTACCTTGCCTAGCAACCACTTGCTTCTTCCTCGGCCTGTTCGAATTCAGGGAGGCAATGTATAAAGGATAGTTTCTCTTTCAGTGCCCTTGCTTCTTATAGAAGAAGCACTCTATCTAGCTTTGATCGGGCTTGCACTTCTTGGCCCAACCCTGTGCAGTCGTCCTAGTGTTTGGCTGCACCTTCTTGTTCTTCTTCTTCTTGTTCTTCTTTCCTTTCTTAAAGAGTCGACGATCAGAAGAGGATCCTTCCACTATATTCACCATCTCCTTATGGAGTTGGTGATCCTTCTCAAAGTTCTGCAACAATCCCAACAATCCATGGTAGTTGACTGCAGGCTTTATCATTCTAAAATGAGTTAGAAAGGGGACGAAGGACTTGGGCAAGGAATTAAGGATCGCATCCTTACCGAGCTGCTTGTGTAGGGGAAAGCCTAACTTGCTAAGGCGCTTAATCATCTCGATCATGTACAATACATGATCGATGACCGAGGCCCCATCCCTCGTCCGAGTATTGAAAATGGCATAACTTATTTTATGCCTTTCAACATTGTCAGACGTGCCAAAGGAGTCGTTCAACATTTGAAGCATCTCCTATGGCTAGGCATTTTCAAACCTACGACTGAACTTATCGTTCATTGCCGCCAGCATTACACACCAAACGATGGTGCGATCATTGAGCCACTTTTGATAAGTGTCTCGGATCGCTCCTCTAGCATTCGAAGTTGGCTCCTTAGGTGTAGGATCCGTTATGATCTAAAGGATCCACTCATGCTCCAGGATGATTTTTAACTTACGATACCAGCTATCATAGTTTAATTTTCCATTGTCTAACAATGATCGAAGCGACAGGTTAGTGGCCATTTCTACATAATAATAAAAACCAAACCTAATTAGTATGTGAATCAATTATCCTAAAGACTTGGACTTTAGTTTAAAGGTTCTCCCACTATTTTATATGAATTGGTAGTCTCTACCTCTAATTCAAAAAATTACTTTAATTCCTTAATGGGTACTAGAATCCATATAGACTACACACAAGCCCAACTTTGGTTGGTCAACCCATGTGCACCTATGGATAGGTTCAAAATCAATTGCTTCTCTAAACAATTTCTAGTAATATTAATTTTACCACGGAGACCTAATCAGTAGGCTTTGGCCTCCACTAAAAAAGTCCAGTTAGGTCCAACCATTAATATGACCATATTTAGTCTTATCTTACTAATAAATGATCAAGCCCGACTTTGGTCGGACAACCTAACCACCATCAGAAAGACATAACCAAATCATCATTTTATGAATGGTAATTTTATTAGTCAATAAGCACCAGGCCTTTGGGCCTTCAGTGATTATCAAATTAATGAACTTATTATCACTCAACTTAATGGGAGGCTATGATTTAGTTATCCATATAATTATTTTATTTTTAAGGATCTAATAATTTTAGAAGATTTAGTTAACATATTTAAGAAAAGCAAGCCAATTTCGATCCTCCCTCTAACTTCACTAAGTTAGATCAAAAAGGATCTAATCTAACCTGGCATTAGAAGCACCTAAATCAATTAGACTGATTTACCTAATTGATATGGGTGAGCCTGAATCATCAAATGATCTAATCAAAATCTAACTCACCAGGATGGCCAGGTAAGTGAGATCAGTGGAAGAGATATGCCATTAACTTGTCAAAGATCGAATCAGTGCAAGTAGCACCTAATTAAAAATCATTGGTCAAACTACCAAACTTACCTTAGACACCATCCGATTTATTAGTTTTAATTTGACCAACCTAGTAATTTTGGATTTGACCGCGTAGCCATGAATCAAGTCCATTTGGTCCTTGTTAAAGGCATGGACTTGACCAACTGCAACTATTATAATTGAGTCTATAGAGTTCTTGACCTAATCTAAATTAACATTTAATTAGATTTGATCAATTACTCTAATTTAGTCCATTCTTTAACTAACCTTAGATCTAACCTAATTTATGGACCTAATTCAACTAACCCAATAATCCATCTTTTATGATTAATGACTTAGAGTCTTAATTCATAATTCTAGACACTAAATCATTATACTTAATATTTAATTAAGTTTATAAGCTGTGGGTTAGAGTTTGCCATTTTGAAAATATTTTTAAAATTTTTGAAAGGTCTTTTATAACTTATTATTATTCATCAATTGAGTCGACTCACTTTAAAATTGAATCGGCTCAATTCACAAACAATACTAGTTATAAGGTTTAATCTAAAACTATATACACTACATAATACTAAACCATGAATCAAACTTTATCTAATTATGCATTCATGATCACAAATTAGACTAAAGTCTAATATAATCAGATCATAAAAATATTAGATCAAATCTAAGATTTTATGATTAACGATATAGATCAGTAACATACTAGGACAATCTTTTCACTATAAGGGGTAAACCCTATAGTAGGACAACCTACAGTCCATGCAATCTAAATTTTAATTTTTAGATTTAATTAATCATATTATTAAATTAATATTTAGATCAAATCTAAATTATCAATTTAAAATATGCAAGCATATCATGTTTAGCAAACCTGCTCTGATACCATTTGAAGGAAATCGCGTAGGATTTAAGCATGCATTTTTGAAAACTTTTTGAATAAAATAGCAGCGAAAGTAAATATTAATCTAAAATTAGTACTATGCATGCATTGATCATATTAAATAAACCCTACTCAGGATCTAAACATGCTAATATGTGATAGAAAAATAAAATACATTCGATCAGCAAATCGAATCTGCTGACCGATACAAGTTTAGAACTCGATACCTTTTTGTGGATAGCTGATCTCCATGATTTGAATCTATTAAAAGAAGCTATGGTATTACACTATAGTTGTACACTCATTCAACCTCTATGGATGGTCCACCAAAGCACTTGGTCTCGACCAGCTCCACCAAAGTGCTAGCTCCTCACCGAGGCCTTCGATGGCTAATCATGATCGATCCAATCGATCATATATTTTCTAATTTTTTGAATACTTTAGAAAATCAAAATACAAATATTGGAGGATGATGAAGAGGTGTTTCAAATTTGGTGGCGATCCGATGCTCACAGCACTCGATCTCTCCACCAGAACCTAGATTCCCAAAACTAGGGTTTCACTCGGCCCAAAAACCCTAATACACTAAAAATCCTATCGCGCCCTCTCTGTGTAGAGTTTTTCCATGAAACAAGCTTTTGTGGAAAGATGAATTTTAGATCTATGAACCATATTTAGATTATATCTAAAAATTGAGTATCTTTAGAGGTTAGAATCAGAAGAGAAGAGAGGCATGTGGGAAAAGAAAAGTGCCGTAGGACCCTGCTCACCTTCACTCCAAGATTTGTTTCACCCAAAACTAATGCCCAATCTCTCTAAACCTTTTACCATATAATTATAACCACTTCTTATACACACATAAAAATTCTCATAATTTATTTACATGAATACCATGGGAAAAGTGCATGGAAAATGATAAGGGTCGAGTGGTTGGGATGTTTTAACCACTCACTTGATTTCAAAAATCAAATGAGCCTCTTATCTATATCCAATACCTCCTCCTATGTGTTTAACATGTAGAAGGACTCTCCTTCTATTCATGCATATTTTTATTTCTCCAAAAATATTTGACAAACAAAAGGGAGGGCATGGGAAGCAGATAAGGTTGGATTGGTTCCAACCTCCAACAAACTGAGCTGAATTCAAAACTTAACTTACTTTGAACCAGTCCAACCCTTGGACTAGGTCAAAAGTAGATAAGAGAGGGGGTGCAGAAACCTTCTGGGTGAGAGAAAAGTTATGTACAAAAAATTTTGGACATGGAACAAGAGTGAAAAAGTCAAAAATGGTGGACGTAGGGGAGCGTTTGAATTCAAACTTCATTTGACTTGGTCCTAATTAGTTTCAACCAAACCAATTAATCTAGATCCAATTAGATCAGGTTAAACCTCACCAAATTAGACTTAGCCTAATCCAATAAAATCTTAATCAAATTAAAAATTAATTAGGTCCAGGTCCTGATCAAATCAGGGTCAAAACTTCCATAGCAATTAGGTCATCTTATGACCTGATCGGGTCAAACCCAATTAAATCAAATTCAATCAAACTTGATCGAATCCTCATCACTCAATAAAATTGAACTAATCAACAATTGAATTACTAATTAATTCTTCAAAAATATCTGAGTCCAAATTGAATGGGTTACTGAGCAATAGAGTTCCATCAACATGAAACTCCTGAAGAGTCCCAATTCAGTGGGACTCTTGAACCCAGTATCCCAAATGAATGAAACTCGCGATCTTAGAGTCCTAGACCAGTGGGACTCTTGATCAGAAAGTCCTAGTCCAGTGAGACTCTTGGTCACAGAGTTTTGATCTAGTGGAACTCTTGACCATAGTGTCCTAGGTCATCAAGACTCATGATCAGCCATCAGATCAGGTAGGAACTCCTTATGTGTGTGACCCCATAAGTTCGAATCCTAAGTTGATAGCATAGGAACTAATTTTCTATACTAATCGATGTGACCATCTAGTAATGGTACCTGATGTTCGGATCAGTCGAAAAGTTGCAACACAATAATGATGAACCTATGGAATATGGTTACCATATAATTCATCCCCTTGATCACGATGCTCAAAAGGATGATCTAGGATTTACTATCAACCCTATAATTCATCCACATTGTATTTCAAAATTTAGCATCCATCATACAGAGTACCCCGACCGAGAATTTGCTAAATTGAAATACAGTGATTCACTAGCTCCAAAACTTGAAGGGATCAATCCCATCTTGACTCACACACCGACAAGCCAAGCACTTGACTGCACCCAGTAGCCTTCCATCAATGAATTTGAAATTCAGGTAGTTCGGTACCTAAGTATAGTGAGTTGCTTGCAAGTCACCATGGTGGTCTTAGGTCAAAGGGATACTTATACCCGTATTCTTCAGGGCTAATCTTGATAGAAGAAAAGCTCCAGAGTTGGTCACATTCAGTACAGATGTATCCATATATCTCACTTGCATGCCATGCTAGTATCTCAATACTTCTTGGTTATGAGGACAACCAACCTATATGACACACAATGACCTATACTCGATAAATGTTGTCATCCTAAATAACAACATATCTTTTGGTCGTGAATAATTTAAGGACTAAATGACAAATCCTTCTTTGTCAAATCTAGATAGTCCTAGGACTTCATCAAAACACAGGAGTTCATTAGAAGACAACAAAATTTATGATGAAAAATAACAAAATAACTTTTATTATTTGATAATTAATATACAAGTATAATAAGTAACATAACTTTCAATAGGCTAATGATTGACTTTGGGACATATTCCTAACACACATCTCATATGGCATTTTAGAAACAAACTTACTCGAAATCCTTTTCAAAATATAACAAGCTGACTCGAGTGCATATCCCCAAAGGGAGATCGGTAGACCGGCAAATCCCATCATAGATCAAACCATGTCCAACAGGGTTTGATTTTTTTTTTCAAACACACCATTATGCTGTGGTATTCTAGGAGGAGTCCATTGGGAGAAAATCCTATTCTCCCTAAGATATATCAAAAATTTATAGGAAAGGTACTCACCCCCTCAGTCAGGCCAAAGAATTTTAATACTCTTCCGAGTTTGCTTTTCTACTACATTATGAAATAGTTTGAACATTTCAAACAACTCCAACTTATGCTTCATTAAATAGACATACCCATACCTCGACGGATCATCTGTGAAGGTTATGAAGTAGAAATATCCACCTCTAGTGCTTGTACTCATGGGTCTACATACATCAATATGTATTAGACCCAGGAGTTCACTGGCACGTTCACCCTTCTCAATAAAAGATGACTTGATTATCTTTCCAAGAAGATAGGACTCATAGATCGGTAGTGATTCACAATCACTGACCTCAAGAATTCCTTCTTGAGCCAACTTATTTATTTTGTTCTTATTGATGTGACCTAGCCTATAATGCCAAAGGTAGACATCTGACACATCATCTATTCTAGGATATTTACTGAAGATTTGGACTACGTTAATAGGCTGTGATAATAGATAAATTTTATTATTCAATTATCTAACATAAACCGTAACATCATTCAAAATGATATCATAAAAATTTGGTTTTATTGAAAACTAATGACTGTTCTTGGCCAAAAGGCCTATAGAAATTATATTCAACAAAAAACTTGGACAAAAGTGACAATCACTAAGAATAACTCTATGAGAATTGATTACAAGGTTCATGACTTCTAAAGCTAGAACTAGAACTTGTCTTTCATCTCTAATATTTAGGAATCTCTTGCCTTTACCAAATCTCTTGCTAACCTATAAACCTTGCATCGAATTACAAATATAATAAGGGCCTCCAGTATCTAATACCCAGGTAGTAGTATCATAAATTAAGATGTTGCAACATATTATCATATAATTATCTTGCACAGCAACCACTTGCTTCCTCCTCGGCCTGCTTGTATCTAGGGTGGTAATATACTAAGGATAGTTCCTCTTTCAATGCTCCTGCTTCTTGCATAAGAAGTACTCGGCCTAGCTTTGGTCGAGCTTGTGCTTTTTAGTCTGATCCTTTGCAGACGTCCCAGTATTTGGCTGCACCTTCTTGCTCTTCTTCTTCTTCTTCTTTCCTTTCTTAAAGGGTCAACCAGAAAAAGATCCTCCCAAAATATTCACCGACCCCTTTTGGAGCTGATGATCCTTCTCAAAGTTCTACAGCAATCTCAATAAGCCATGGTAGTTCACTGCAGGCTTTGCCATTTAGAAATGAGTAAGGAAAGGGGGGAAGGACTTGGGCAATGAATTTAGGATCGCATCCTTTCCGAGCTACTCATGCAGGAAAAAACCCAGTTTACTCAAGCATTCAATCAACTCAATCATGTACAATACATGATTAGTGACTGACGCCCCATCCCTCACATGAGTGTTGAAAATGGCACAACTAGTTTTGTGCCTTTCAACATCGTCAGGTGTGCCAAAGGAGTTGTTCAATATTTGAAGCATCTTCTCGGGCTGGGCACTCTCAAACCTGTGGCTAAACTTATCATTCATCGCCGTCAACATAATGCACCAAACAATTGTGCAATCATTGAGCCACTTCTAGTTAGTGTCTCTCACCACCTTAATAGCATTCCGAACTGGCTCCTCAGGTGTCGAATCAGTTAACATGTATAAGATCCGTTCATACTCCAGGACGATCTTCAAATTTCAATACCAGCTATCGAAGCTGGGCTTCATGAGTTTATCATTGTCCAACAATGACTGGAGCGATAGGGTAGTTGCCATTTCTTCACAAAAGAAAAATCATAAACTTAATTAGTATATGAATTATTTACTCTAAAGACTCGAACTTTAGTCTAAAGGTTCTCCCACTATTTTGTTCGAATCGATAGTCTCTACCTCCAATTTGAGGAATTATCCCTAATTCCTTAGTGGATACTAGAATCCACATAGGCTACACACGAGCCCAACTTTGGTTGGTCAACCCGTGTACACCTACGGGTAGGTTCATAACCAATTGCTTCATCAAATAATTTCTAGTAATTTTAATTTTACCCCAGAAGTCTAATTAGTAGGCTTTGCCCTCCACTAAAAAGATCAAATTAGGTCCGACTATTAATATGACCACATTTGGTGCATTAGACCAACAAATGATCGGGCCCGACTTTGGCCAACCAACCTGACCACCATTAGAAAGATACAACCAAATTATATTATGAATGATAATTCCATTAGTCAATCAGCACTAGGTCATTGGACCTTTAATAATTATTAAACTAATGGAACCATTATCACTCAACTTAATTGGAGGCTATGACTTAGTTATCTCCATAACTTTATCATTTTAAGGATCTAATAATTTTAGAGGATTTTATTAACTGATTTTAAGAAGAATTGACTAGCCAATTTGGATCCTCCCAATGACTTCACGAGGTTAGATCAATAAAGACCTAATTCAAGCTAGCATTAGGAGCACCTAAATGAGTCAAACTCATTTACCTAATTTGACATGGGTGAGCCTAAATCATCAAGTGGTCTAATCAAAATCTAATTCGCCAGGATGGCTAGATAAGTGAGATCAGTGGAAGGGATATGCCATTAACTCATCAAAGATCGAATCAATGCGAGTAGCTCCCAATTAAAAATCATTGGTCGATGCTGCCAGACTTACCTTAGATACCATCCGGTTCATTAGTTTCAATTTGACCAACCTAGCAATTTTAGGTTCGACCATGTAGCCACGAATCAAGTCCATTTGGTCCTCGCCAAAGGCATTGGCTTGACCAACTACAACTATTGTAATTTGTTCTAAAAAGTTCTTGACCTAATCTAAATCAACATTTGGTTTGATTTGATCAATTACTCTAATTTAATCCATTCTTTAACTAATCTTAGGTCTAACCAATTAATGGACCTAATTTGACTAACCCGATAACCTACATTTTATGATCAATGTCTTAGGATCTTTAATTCACAATTCTAGATCCTTATTAACCATGATTAATTCTTAATTAAGTTTAAGGATGAGGGTTGGGGTTCGGCATTTCAAAAATATTTTTTAAATTTTGAAAGGTCTCTACATCCTAGCGCTATTTCATATAATTAGGTCAACTTATTTAAAAAATGGGTTAGCTTATTTCATAAACAAGCACTAGATGTAGGTTTGATTACATAAAACCAGCAAAAAATAATTTTTAGCCAACTTCTCAATCGGACTGGCTCAGATCATATCCGAGCTGGCCTGAGCAGAAGTCGAGCTGGCTGGGTTTCTGAGATTGCCAGCTCGGGCAAAAGATAGAAGCCTATTATTCCCATCAGACAGCTCGAATCCCATTCGAGCTAGCCCAAATTAAAGTCGAGCTGGCTCAATTCTGGAGATAGCCAACTCGGGCAATAATTTAGAAAGCGTATCACGGCTGGTATGCTAGTCGAGCTTGCTCGATTCCTGGGCGAGCCATCTCGACCAGTGAACAGAACCTTCATAAGATCTATTCAGGTTTAATCTAAAGCTATGTATTTTACATAAAAATCATGAAATATTTAGATCTAATCTAAACACTAATTTATGATGAAAATTTAGATTAAACCATTCAAACATATCATAAAAAATCATTAAACCTAATCTAAAGTTTTTTTGATCAATTTTATAGATCGCAATATACCAGGACAACCTTTGCACTGTAAGAGGTAAACCTTACAATAAGACAACCTACAATCCATGTGATCATCATTTTTATTTTTCAGATCAGATTATTATTTAGATCTCATCTAAAAAATAATCTAAAACATGCATATATAATAGATCAAAGAACCTGCCGCTCTAATACTAGTTGAAGAGAACACGTAGGATTTCTAGCTCTACTTTCTAAAACATTTTTCGAAAATCACATGCAGTGGAAACATTTATTAATCAAATTAATAACTAAAGCTATAGATCTAATATGAAAACCCTACACACTATAGGATCTAATGTATCATATATGCATGTATATCTGAAAAATAAAACAGCAAGCGTAGTAAAACTGTTTTACTACTTCTACGTGTTCAGAACATGTTACCTTTTTACGGATAGATGAACTCCGCAATCTGATCTTCTTGGTATAGATTTGACCACTGCAATGCAGCCACACAAATGTCTGGCCTCTATGATTAATCCACATGAGGCCTTAATCTCGATCAACTCCTACCGAGTGCTAGCTCTGCAAAAATCTTCAACAACTTATTTAGATCAAACATTTTGATCTTCTTCACCAGCTCTTTGGATGCTCCAGATCCCAATGAATATAGAAGATGACGAAGAGAAGGTCTTCCATAGGATCTATGAAGTCACGACCCTCGTAACTCACAGATCTCAATCCCAAACCTGGGTAGAGATCCTAGGTTATGCATTCACCAAAAAACCTTGGCCTAGAACTCTTTTTTGGTTTCTCTCATGCACGCAGAGAAGAGACTTTCTCTTCTCTTGTGTTCTCTCCTCTCTTACGTGAGTTCTCTCTTCTTCAAAAGTTACACATCCCAAAAGATTCCATGCATAAATAGATGCGCCAACCTAGAGAGGCGTGGAGGGATAAGAAATGGTTTGCAACTCAAACTCAAACTCCTTTTGAATTTGAATTGCAACCAATCCTTTTCTTATCCAACAAGGGCATGAGAAGGAAGAATGCATGCCCTCGCTTTGCATGGAAAAATTCATGAGAAACCTTTTCTTGTGGAGTAAGGATGGCACAAATCAAAGGGTAATGTGGCGCATGGGAAGACTAGTCAAACTAATCTCTTGTTTGACATCCAATTGAACCTATCCAATCTAGATTGGTTAAGCCCAATTAGACCAGATTAAACTCAACTTATTTAGGCTTAATTAAGCTTAGTTAAACCCTAATCAAATTAAGAATTAATCAAGCTAAACCTTTGATCAAATTAGATATTAAACCTCCTTGACGATTAGATTATCTTATAACCTAATCGGATCAAATCCAAATGAATCTAATTCAAGTGGTCTTGATCCAAAAATAATCATTCAATCAAATTGAGTTAATTAGTGATCAAATTACTAACCAATATTCTCTTGATCAGTCATTAGATTGAGTAGAAATCTCTAGTGTGTGTGACCTTGTAGGTTTGAACCAAAGCCGGTAGCACAGGAACCATTTCTCTGAACTAATCGAAGTAACTATCTAGCAATGGTACCCCGAATAGGCCAAATAGTGCAATCGCAATATTCAGAACCTATGTGAATATGGTTACCGCATAATTCATCTCTTTGATCTTTGTGTGAAGGATATACTTTAGGGTTTGACTGTCAACCCTGGAAGATACATCCAAATCATGTCTCAAAGCAATTAGTCCTATGACCCCTCACAAGGACACCATGGCCAAGGCTTCACTAAATTGAAATACTATTGAACATAGCTCTTGACTCTAGGAGTGGTCAATCCCATCTTGACTCACGCACCGACTTCTTAGGTACTTGACTGTACCCAAAAATCTTTCATCACTAAATTAAAAATTCAGATAGTTTGGCATCAAAGCACAGCGAGTTGCTTGAAAGTCACCATGGTGATCTCAGGCCAGAGGGACACTTATGCCTATATTCCATCAGAGCAATTCTTGATAGCAAAAAAGCTCTAGAGTTGATCATATTTAGTGCAGATGTACCCCTACATCTCACCTGTATGCCATATCAGTATCTCTATTGTCCTTGGTTAAGAGGACAACCAACCTATACGGTACATAACGATCTATACTCGATAAATATTGTCATCCTTGGTAACAACGTATCATTTGATCATGAACTTATTTAAGGACTAAATGATAAATGCTCCTTTGTCAATTCTAAATAGTCCTAAGGACTTCATCACAATAGATAGAAGTTCATTAGAAGATGAAAGATTTATGATAAAAAAGATAGAATAACTTTTATTTAATTAATAATTTATATACAATTACATAAATTAGCTCAATCATCAATAGACTGATGATTGGCTTTAGGATACTATTCCCAATAGTCACACACTAACCTATATTCAATAAACGTTGTCATCATTGATAACAACGTATCATTTAATCATGAACATATTTAAGGACTAAATAACAAATCTTCTTTTGTCGATTTTAAATAGTCCTAAGGACTTCATCACAGCAGACAGGAGTTCATTAGAAGATGAAAGATTTATGATAAAAAAGGTCAGAATAACTTTTATTCAATTAATAATTCATATATAATTATATGAAATAGCTCAATCGTCAACAGGCTGACGATTGGCTTTGGGATACTATTCCCAATAGTCAACGTCCGATCCATATCCCATATAGAGTCTTTACAGCAGATTTACTTGATGTAGTTTTTAGAGTAAAACAAGTAGTCAGCAAAGCATAACCTTGAAATAGGTAGACTAGTAAACACCATCATAGATCAAACCATGTCTAACAAAGTATGATTTCTTCTTTCGATACACTATGTTCCGAAAGGAGTCCACTGAGAGAGAATCTCATTCTCTCTTCGATATGTCAAAAACTCACTGAATAAGTATTCACCTCCTCGATCTGATCAAGAAATTCTAGTACCCTTTCAGTTTGTTTTTCTATTTTATTATAGAATCATTTAAACATTTCAAATGATTTTGGCTGGACATAATCTAATTTTTGGATTTATCGAATGCGTACATTACACTAACAGGCTATGATGAATGTTAAATATCATTTATTTATTATCCATATATTATTATAACATTATTCATAATAATATCACTATGATCTCCTTTATTGATGATTGATAATCATTTCTAATCAAAAGGCCAATAGAGATCATATTTATCATAAACGATGGACAATAGTGATAATCACTCAAATTGACATCTTTTGAAAATAAGCTTGATAATTCCTAAAAATAGGATTGGAACAGAACTTTCTTTCCTAACATTCAGGTATTTCTCAGTATTTTCAAACATTCCACTTACCTAAAAGTCTTTGCAACAAATTGCATAGGACTACTGATATCCCATACCCAAGTAGCAGAATTACATATAGAGAAATTTTAAAGTATTATCATATATCATCCTTAATAAGCAACTCTTGCTCCTTTCTCGTGTTCAGTCTATTATGGTCAAGGGAAGTGCCGGTGCAGAAATCTATGAAGAGCCGAAGATAGCTGGAGTTGAGGATGTGAGGCCACTGATGGGACCTGCAAAATAAAGTCTAAACTAGAGATGGGTGGCTCCAGCGGGACCCTCCAATGTTCAAGTTAATTATTCGGCCAACTGGAATGGAGTCTCAGAATATCAAGAGGCAGAGTGTTGGGAAGGAGAAGAAGAGCTTACCCAATATGTACCTGAAGGATGTCTTTTATAGAGGAGCCTTATAACAAACTAATGGAGATGTCCTAATTGTCTGGTAGTGGCCACTTGGGGCCATGTAGAGTTTGTTACGGGAGATGGTGTTTGTTGTCGTGATGCACTAGTTTGTTAAATATTTATAGTTGAAGTTCGAACGAGATAGATGCTAGCAGTGAAGGACTTTTAATCGTAGCGAATCTGGAGAAGTTTGGGCTTCTTCAAGGTTGTTCACGTGGAGATTGGTTTGTATTTAGCTAGGAACTAAACTTACGCAGATGGTGAAGTCCTCCCAAGTGACTTGAAGGAGCGTGACTAGAGGAGTTCATCCGAAAGGAGCACGACTGGAGGAGTTCATCCGAAAGAAGCATGACTGGAGGAGTGTGGCTTGACCTTCACCTCACTGCTGAGGGAGTCGATAGACTTCTGCAGGAAGAAAGTTAGTTATCAAAGGTGTTAACAAAGGACCTCAGCAGGGGTTTCTTTTTTATCCCCAACACATGTCCCTGTACTCCCAAGTTCATATTTCAAATGAAGGAAGTACAGAGGAGTTGCCATTGCCGAGGTTCTTTGGCAACCTCCCGCTCAGGGCAGTCGAGACTTTTTATCTTTTTCCTAATTGGCACCAAGATTTTAACGCTGAATAACCTAAAGGGGCAAAAATTCATCCGATGCAGAGCCCTATGTACAACACAATTGATGTTCCATCGCGTGGCAGACGTGAGTGGGACACGTGGCAGGTCATGGTTGGCTTGAAAGGTCCTGCAATCATAACTTCTTTTGGTTATGATCTTCTATTTAAACCTTTCCTTCCTCCTTCATAACTTCTTATTTTCATCTATGCTTCATCTTCCTCTTCTCTTCTCACTTTTCGTCATCCCTAAGTGTCTTGTTCTTGGCATCCCTATTTTCTTGCAATGTCTCCTGCCACCGGCAATCTCCTTGTCCGTCCTCCATGTTTCTAGTTTTCTTCTCGAGTCTTTCTAGTTAGCCTTAGGTTAGTTCTCCATCCCTATTCTTTCAATTTCAAGCTTTTCTGGCATTCTTCCATATTTCTTCAAGTTTCCTAAGTGGGTATAGTTGCTCCTCGTCTTTGAGTCTCGATCTCTCCCTTCTCTAAGTTTTTTCAGAGACTTTGCTTGATTTAATCTGATCTAGATGTCATCTACGACTGCTTGGTCTGACGATTCTAGGGGTCCAGTTGACCCAAATCCCTAGAACCCTAAGATTAGGATAGAGACTATACCTAGGGTAGTACCTCAGCCCGATTTCATAGCGGGAACCATACCTTGTTTCCTAACTATTGATGACCTATCATTGGTCCAGATTAGTATGGGGTGCTCACTGAGTATGAGTTGAAACTTTCTGATCCGAGTGGTCGAGCTTGTGCCCCTCCTCCAGGTCGATTCTGCCATTATTTGGAGGCATTCCATGCTGGGTTACGGCTTCCTCTTCCCACTTTTGTTGTTTCTCTTTTCCACTTTTTAGACATTTCTTTGGCTTCTGTAGTGTCGAACTCCTTTAGGTTCATAATAGGATTCTTTGCTCTCTGCATATCTACCGGAGTTTGGCCTACCACTTCACTTTTTCAAACTTACTTTACCTTCAAGCACCATCCTACCACAAAGGACTGGTGGTACATCTCACCTTAATCCAAAAAGAAGGGTTTGCTTTGGGGCGCTCCCTCCTCAATCCATAATTAGAAAGAAAAATTCATTTTCATTTCTTACCCGACCTTGGATTTAGGACTTCCACCCTAAGGAAATATAAGGGATTCTATCCACCGAGCTCTAGGATTAGAAAGAGGGGATCAAGAGTCAGCCAACGAAATTAAGGACTTCTAGATTCCTTCCGTGCCCAAACTGATAGAAGAACAAACTCTATTCAACCTTGGTCTCAGCCCCTTGAATCCAACAGGTATACAGCTGAAGTGGTGAGTTATTTCCTCTTTTCTGTCTCCTTCCTAACAGCATTCCTTTCTCCTATACTATAGAGATGGATGCCCAGGCAGTCGAGATGCTCACAAGAGGATTCCCAACCCATAAGAGGAGAGTGAAGGCATTGGGTGAAGGTTCAAATAGGACTAGGGTCGATGCCTTGACTTCTACAGTCACCGATAGTACTGTGGACGTACCCATGAGTTCCCCTGAGGTAGAAGCTCATCTTGCCAATGAGCCAGGCATTATCACCAAGCGGCCGATCCTCCAATGCCATTGAGCCCTCACGTCGAGGTCCCAATCCCAAAGTCTCTTCCTGAAGGGGAGAAAGATGCCAAGAAAAGGAAGGCCAAAAGGGCCACCAAGAAGTCCAAGCAGAAGGATCGCCATAATGGGCCCAACAATTCCAATGATGAAATAGGAGAGAACCCCTTCCACAATCATGAAGTCGTCAGGGACCTAGTTGACGGGTTCACTATACTGAAAGTGGTTGACAGAATCATCGATGCCGACATCGACCAGCACACCTAGGATTCACTTGGATCCTTTCTTAAGGTAATCATTTGTCCTTCTTTTCTTCTTCTTTCCTAGCGCTTACCCGCCTGTGTGGCCTGTCGCATCGACATGTATACATTTTTGAACAGACGGTTCATTAACTACTTGGCTACATCAGATCATTGAATCGCTTGAGGTCGATGCTAGTGAAGGCCTAAGAAGATCATCAGGTCGAGGTCGAGCACCTACTTAAAGAGAAGGATGAAGTTGACCACTCTTTCAAGAATAAGTCGGCCGAGGTGGAAGTTCTCCAAGAGGTGCTCCACAAGGAAAAGGAGGCATTGGCAGAGCTGAAAGCTACCTTGGATCAGAAAGATGAGCGGAGAAGGAGGGCCGAGGCCTAGACCGTCGAGTTAAAGGAGCAGGTTGATAAGAGTGCGATGTTGTCGTTAAGACATCATGTTCATCAATTTAATCAGACTTCTTAAAATAATTAAAAATACGTAGATAGTAGTGAGTCGGGTCGAATACACAAGGAAGATAGTGTTTTAGATTTGAAATCTTTAATTTTTAAAAAGAAAAAGAAAAAAATTTGAAAATAGAATTTGAAGTCAAAAATTAAAAATTAAAATTATGATGTAAAAATTAAATTATGTAGAAAAATAAACTTGGTACTAAGATCTACTAGTTAGATCTTAGCATCTACTTGCAGTAAAATAAAGAGCAATAATTAAAATAAAAAAATTAAATTATAATAAAAATAAAGAGCATAAAAATAAATATTACATTAATTAAAAGATTCATAATTTAAATACATAAAATTTAAAAAAAAAATTTAAAATAGGCTGATGTTTGATCTTGGATCGGCATCGGCAAAAACATGGTGTAGAAGTCCAGCTCTTCTTTTCAGCATCCATTGCTTCGAAGCAATCTCTAATCCAAAGCCTGGCTCTATCCTATACCAAACCTTCACCTTGATCGAAGATAATGAATTTTGAAGGCCTGGGATCTTATTTATAGGTGTTGGAAGGCGAGAGAGTTTTTTTGTAGGCAATGTAGGAGTAAAGGGTGTTTTAATCATCAAAATAGGAAGAAATCTAAGTAAAATTTAGATTAAAAAGAGTTTTGGATGAATTCTATTACTCTAGATAAAATCTGGCCATCAGATATGGATCAAATAGTCTAAAAAATGCCAAAATTGGATGTGTATCAGTCCAGATCAGGTCGGACTAAATTTTGGCCATCCGATTACATTAATCAGGAGGAAATTTAGCCGTCGGATTGAATTCTGAGTGTTTTAATCAAGTCAGGAGCTTCTTGGACCATTGGATCATCTTCTGGGTTGAGCGTTGCCATCGGATGGCGCCTGGAGTTTGAATTAAAATTGAAACCAACCACCACCATCGGATCTTGACTGCAGGCAACCACAGTCGCACGATCATGCACTTACTATTCCCAGGGACCGCATGGACCAGCTACACCGCACACCACAGCCAATCAGTGCCTCCTATCATCGAGTGAAAAGACCAAAATGTCCTGTGAGCCATGATAGATTTTCTGTAAATCCTTTAAGGGTCTTGATCCACCACGTGTCGCTCCGTGATTCGCTGGTTGTCGCTAAGCTGGCTGTCTACGCCTGGATCATGGATCGACTGGCGGCTTCTATGGCTGAGTCGACTTTGATGGCTTGGCTTGGCTTGTAAAGCCGGTTGAGCCATTTTTCTTTTTTATTTTAATTTTTTTAAAAAAAATCATATCTAGTCCATTTTAGCTCTAATTTGCTTCAAACTTATTTCATTATGATAAAAAAAATGAGCTCTTTTTATTAGTAATAATATTTTATTTTTTATTTTTATTATTTTTTAATTAATTTTTAATTATTTTTTAATTAATAAAATTATTAATTTTTTAAAAATATGTATAAATTGATTATTAATTTTTAAAAATAAATATAAATTAATTAATAAATTAATACTTTTATAGATAATTATATGGTACTTATCACACCTTCCAACTTAATTTTTGCTCATCCTTGAGTAAAGAAAGAATTTAGTTTTAGATACCTTTTAACTTTAGAGTTTTAAATTTTATCTAAGCAGTTTTCAAAATGGCTATTGATATTTAGTAGTGAAGAAAAAAATTCTATTTCCCAGATTAGGTTCGTTCAGATCTGATTTAAGCAAGAGAAATATTTCAAAAATTTTTCTCTTAGATCTAAATCAGATCTAAGACTTTTCAAATCTGATTAGATGGATCTAATAAATTAAATTAAATTAAATTAAATTAGATTTAATTTATATCTTATTCTTGGGTAATTTTATTATCCTATGATGATCCTATTGATTGTCTGAGATTCTGAATGCAGCCACACAATTGCCTGGCCTTTACCAGTATCCACTTGGCTAGGATCTGAAGATCTTCTCCTTCTCAATCTTTCCTCCAAAGATCAAATCTGGATCTGATCTTGAAGATCTTCAAAATAATTTTTGAAAATTCGATGTCGTCTCTTGCAGCAGTGCTACCTTCTTCCTTTCTTGTTGCCTTTCTCTTGCCCAGATCGCACCAAACTGAAGCCTAAAGCCTCTTGGATGTGGAGAGGAGAGAGAGAATTAGAGGTAGGCATGGAGGAGAAAGGGAGAGGGCTATGTGACATGGGAAAAGGAAGAACTCTCTTAAACCTAGGTGTAGATAGGGTTTATATAGACTCTACTGTGCCATGCAGTGCCACATCATCTCAGCCAATCATGCCACTTCATACAATCAGATCTAAATTTGATTGGTGGGATGATATCACCTAATCTAATCATATTAGAGCCTCTCTCAAACATCCTTAGGCGGTGCCAAGACTGGTCAAAGTAGAATCTTTGGTGCCATCTTGTTTGATACCATGAAGTAACCTGGAGTCCCATCTATATGGAACTCTAGGCATCATTATCCTTGGGTACATGCCTTCCTAGGCGTGCACCCCCTCCTTTCCTCTTTCTAGTTGAGGGACAAACCTCTATCTACTCTTCTATGAGTGCATGACACATGGGCAAATGCCTAAGTGTCAAAGGTCAACGTTTGACCAAAGTCAAAAGATAAGAATTAGCAGGTGATGGAAAATAGCAGGTGTTGTCTCAAATTTATCTCATAAATTAAGACAGTCCTTTTCTGATCTAGACAAGCTCTAGTCAGACCAAGTAAAGATACTTGAGTGAGCCCAAACACATTTAGCTCAGTCAAAAATAATTTTGATGATTATTGAAGGAGAACATTAGGCTCAATCATGTGCTAGCACGATTTTCTTGAACCTAATTGAATTTAATTCAAATCAATTGAGCTAGATTAGTACAATTGATGATATCTAGATCCAAATCCTTATTTGTGTGATCTAGTTAGATTCAGCTCTATCTGGTAATGAGATATGTCATGATCTCTATCATCGACATCATCGAAACACCTTTTGATGGATCAAAACTTTTCTGATTCAGACAACTAGAATGATCGATCATCCAAATCATTCTAATTGCTTCCAAAATCCACCAGTGACACCTAGCAGTATATAGTGGCAACCCATTAGAACTAAAAATGAATCTCTCGGTGTAGTTACCTGTGTGATTAAGTTCTTCTATTTTAAGCCCTGATCATATTAGGGTTATGGTGAACTCATCAAACCCTAATTTCCATCATATGAATTAATTATTTGATTCAAGTCCGATGTGAAAACCTTAATCGAAACTCTTTCTATCATTTCAGTCTACTATGGTCATGAGCTTATGGACTTGATTCTCATGATCATCATAGGGCTGCTCCTTATCTACCGAGATAGATAGATTTCCTCTTGGTGCAATTCAATTCCTACAATGAACAAGCTATAGCCAACATACACCTCAGGATTCCGAATGGCTAGAAGATCGAGTCATGGTATAGTCAAACTATAATACCCTCAAAGTGAACTATCGATGCACCTCAGGTCAAAGAATCAGACAACCACTGTAGCTTCGAGCCAATCATCAACGAGAAGGTAGATTTTCTTATGACTGCTCATGGTGGTCACGCTCAGTGCCCTCATTCTCTAAGGAGTACCTATACTCTCGCTCTGGTGTCTCTACACCGTAGACTCAAGATTCATCTACTATAAAGAAGCGATTGTACACCAACCTTCTGGATCAATCACCATCCTCATGATGATCCTACGGTCAGGAGTATTTTATGAGTTAATAATGAAAATTCATGTCTTAAATTTTTAACTCTTAAAAATAAGAATTATCATTACCATTAACTAAAGGGATGTATCACAGACACAAAATACATATTATGATAGAAAATTATTCATTTTATTATTTATAGTCAAAATTATAATTTTGCCTTTAGAAGTCTATAACAAGTATCAGCCAATTCTGACTTCTAGGGCACACATATCTAACCAACTCCCACTTGACCTAAAGCCAATTGGCTACAAATCTATGTCCCATCTTCTCAAGGTGGGCTTCGATCTTCTGCTGGCCCAACAGCTTTGAAGTGGGTCTACCGCATTGTTTGCGGAGTCGACTCTCTTGACCTCGACGTAACCTTTCTCGAGGTAATCACGGTTGAGGTGGTATCACCACTCGATGTGCTTGAATTTTTGGTGAGATCTCGGCTCCTTAGCAAGGGCTATGGCGCCATTATTGTCACAGTATAGAGGAATGATATTTGATGGCATCACTCCATTTTCTATGACAAATTTCTTGTACCAGAATGCCACCTTCGTAGCTTTTGATGCAATGATGTACTCTACTTCCATGGTGGAATCTGCTATCACTGTCTGCTTGAAACTCTTCCAACTGATAGCACCATCATTACACATAAATAGACTCCCAAATGTCGACTTTCGATCATCTACATCGGACATAAAATCTGAGTCTGTATACCCCTAGACATGGATTTCTCCATTACCAAAAACCAACAACATATCCTTAGTTCTTCTTAAGTACTTAAGGATATGTTTCACAGAAGTCCAGTATTCTTCACCTAGATTCGACTGATATCTACTCGTGATACTCACAGCATGGGCTATATCAGGTCGTGTACATAACATGGCATACATGAGGCTCCCTATTGCTAAAGCATAAGGGATCTTGCTTATGTGTTCTATCTCCTCAGGTGTGCTAGGATACATCTTCTTGAAAAGATGAATGCCATGTCTGAAGGCTGCCAAATTCCTCTTGGAGTTTTTCATGCTAAACCTCTTTAGCACTTCCTTTATATACATCTTCTGTGAAAGTCTTAGCATCCTATTTGGTCTATCTTTATAGACGTTAATTTAATAAAAGACCTAGGAGAAGCATCCTTTATATACATCTTCCATGAAAGTCCTAGCATCCTATTCGGTCTATCTCTATAGATCTTAATTTCTAGAATAAAGGATGCTTCTCCTAGGTTTTTCTTGGAGAATTCTTTGGATAACCATATTTTAACTGTGGTCAACATGGGAATATCATTCTCAATAAGGAGGATATCATCCACGTACAATACGAGGAAGATAATAGCACTTCCACTGATCTTTTTAAAGATACATGGTTCCTCCTCATTTTTGATGAAACCAAATAATTTGATCACATCATTAAAACAAGTATTCCAGCTCCGAGATGCTTGCTTAAGTCCATATATGGATCTTTGCAGCTTGCATACTTTATGATCAGCATCACTGGATGTGAAACCTAGTGGCTGTTCCATATAGATATCTTCCTCAAGGTATCCATTTAAGAACATAATTTTTACGTCCATTTTTCATATTTCATAATCGAAATAGGCTACAATAGCAAACAATGTGTGGATGGATTTTAGCATAGCTATTGGCGAAAAGGTATCCTGATAGTCAATGCCTTCGCGTTGACTATATTCTTTTGCCACTAATCTAGCTTTGAATGTCTCTACATTCTCATTTGCACCAATCTTTCTCTTGTAGATCCATTTACACCCAATAGGTACTATATCTTCTGGTAGATCTACCAAGGTCCAGACTTGATTTGAGTGCGTCGAGTCAATTTCTGACTTCATTATCTCTAATAATTTCTTGGAGTCGATATCCGATATTGCCTCATGATAGATTTTGGGGTCATCACCATGAATTCCATTACCTACGAGGAATATTTTCTCTACTTTCTTAGAAATAGTACCTAAGTACCTCTCAGAAGGACGAAAAACACTTTTCGATCTACAAGATGGAGGAGGTAATGATTGTATTGGCTCAACCTAATTCGGTTCCATTTGGTCCTTAGCTCGTTGCTCTTGTGAGACTTTCTCCTCGAGCTTGATCTGCTTTCCAATGCCGCTATCTTGAATAAACTATTTTTCAAGAAAGATGGCATGTCAACTCACAATAACATTATGATCTTCTGGAATATAGAAATAATATCCTAATGACTCTTTAAGATATCCTATAAATTGAGCTCTAAAGGATCTGAAGTCTAACTTGTCCGCTTGTTGTCTTTTGACATGTGCCGGACAACCCCAAATTTTGAGATGACTCAGATTTAGTTTCTTACCATACCATATCTCATACGGTGTGGTAGAACCGATTTTAGAAGGAACCCTATTCAGTAAGTATATTACAGTTAACAGATTATGTCTCTAAAGAAAATTAGAAAGGTCTGTGAAGCTCATCATGGATCAGACTATATCTAATAGGGTCCAATTCCTCCATTCTGAAATCTCATTGAGTTGAGGTGTTTCAAGTGGAGTCCATTGAGAGATTATGCCATTTTGCTTAAGATAGTCAAGAAATTCTGACTAAGGTATTCATCTCCTCAATCTGATCAAAGAATCTTAATGGATTTTTCAGTTTGCTTTTCTACTTCATGTCTAAATTTCTTGAACTTTTCAAAAACTTCAGACTTATGTCTCATAAGATACACGTATCCATATCGAGATAAATTATCGATAAAGATTATGAAGTAGACAAAGTTGCCTCTAGTCGGTATATTAAATGGACCGCACACATCAGTATATACTAGAACAAGAAAATCCGTGGCCCTTTCCCCATGTCCTATAAAAGAAAGCTTAGTCATTTTGCCATGAAGATAGGATTCACAAATTGGATATGACTCGAAAGTCAATGGACTGAATAGTCTGATTTTTTCTAATTTGTTAACCCAATCTTCTGCTATATGACCTAGTTTTAGGTGCCATAGATACCTATCATTTGGACTATCCCTAGGTCATTTTGTTCTTATGGCATTCATATTTTACTCGATATTAAAAATAGATACATCAATATATAACTGGTAAAGACCGTTAATAAGAAAACCACTTGCAATTTTATTTTTTTCATAAAGAAAGTTACAATGGTCCTTAAGAAAACTAATTACATAGCCTTCTAGTGCTAAGCATGAAACAGAAATCAAAATCCTGCTTGCTGCAAGCACATAATAATAATCCTTTAATACTAAGTCTAAACCAGATGGTAGTTGAAGAGGGTATGTTCCCACGGCCACAACAGCAACTCTTACTCCATTTTCGATGCATAGGATCATCTCACCATCCCTCAGCCTTTTGCTATCCTCAAGATCCTGCATGAAAGTGCACAAATGAGCACTAGAACCAGAGTCAAGCACCCAACTAGATGCAGAAGAAATCATAAGGTTAGACTCAATAATGAGCATACCTCCAGAAGGATCTGCCTCCTTCTTATTCTTTAGGGTGGCCAAGTAAGTAGGACAGTTTCGCTTCCAATGGCCGTCAGTGTTGCAATGAAAACACTTTCCTTTGTCAGTGGCCTTCTTCTTTAGCTCTATCTTTTTCTTCTTTCCTCCTTCCACCTTCTGCTTTCTCACAGACTTCTTCTTTCCAAAAGACTTTCTCTTGGAGGAAGTCCATTCCATAGCAAGCACTGAGTCTTTAGAATCTTTCATAGAAAACTCAGCAGTAACCAGCATGTTCATAAGCTCGGCCAGAGAATTTTAAAGTTTATGCATATGGTAGTTCATGATGAACTGTCCATATGCATCAGTCAAGGATTACAGAATTATATCATTCTGCAGGTCCAGGTCCAACTTCACTTCAAGCTTCTCAAGCTCTTCCATGTTCTTGATCATCATTAGACAATAATCGTGGACTGACTGTCCATCATGCATTTTAGTCATAAATAGTCATTTCGTGACTTGATACTTGGCTGCGCAACTCTATTCACCAAACATTTCTTGTAGGTGATCCAACATTTGGTGGGCAATCCTGATATCTTCATGTTGGCACTGAAGCTCATCAGACATCGAGCCCAACATGTAGTATCTGGCCTTGTTATTTTCATCTGTCCACTTATCAAGAGATGCTCTCTATTCAGCGGATGGATGAGCTGGTAAGGTGGGAGGGTCCTAGTCCAATACATGAGTTAACTTCTCAAAATTCAAAATGATTTTGAAGTTTCGAAGCCAATCCTTGTAATTGGGTCCGGTCAGTCTATGGGTGTCCAGGATATGGGCTTGTGGGTTGGATGCAAACATTTTTTTATAGAGAGACAAAGTTTCTAGTAAGATTTTGTAATAAAGACTTAACCAATTTATTTAAGAATTTTATTTTTAAACAAATTAGCACCCACTATTTTCTCGGATTCCTACACTTTGTTTGTAGAGATGCGAAAATCTCCACGATTAATGATTTCTAGTGGATGGTGCGGTCCCACCAACTGACTCATCACCTCATCCAACAATTATTGATCATGGGTTAGCCATTGGGTGAACAACTCTTGTCCAATGATTCTTTAATCATGGTGCACCCAAACTTGATCTCTAATTCATGAATCTCATCATGCCCAGAATATTGATTCACTCCTTAGTTAAGTCAGACCCACCATTTGCATAGATTGAATTTCTAATTGGGTCTCTCATCGTATCTAAAATATTGAGCCCAATCCATCCTCCAGCTCGTAGCATCCAATGCCTAATAGACATGGTTGCATCTTTTCGGTGCAACTGAACCATTGTGACCAATCGAGAATAATCAACCCCAGGAAGGGCCCGCACATCTACAATGGTGGAAGACCTTAGCCTTAATATTTTCTTAGATGTATTTGATTTAGGTCTCATTAAACTAGACTTGACATAGTCATAACCATTATGACTAACCTAGTGGCATGGGTTAGCTCGAATTATTGGCCACCTTAGATCAGGACTGAGCCAACAAATATGATCAAGTAAGTGAGACCAGTGGAAGAGATATGCCATTAACTCGACAAGAATGCATTCGAGTCGAGTAGCTCCTAATTAAAAATTAGTCAGTCGTATCTGCCAGACTTACCTTAGACACCAAATTATTGAGCTAGAATCAATTGGATTAGCCTACAATCCAGACTCTAACCATTGAGCCTAATTAGGGCTTAGCTTGATCAATCACTCATGTGACTCGATCTTGATCTAGACTTAATCCTATTAGGCTGGTCAATTTAAGTACTCTTGATCCCATCTAATCAACTTTTGATTCGATTTGATTAATCACTTAGACCTAATTGAGCTACCCAAGCCCAAATCCAATTTTATGAATATGTCTTAAATCTAAAAATTCTTAATTTTTAGACTTAACATATTTTATAATCTTAATTCTTAATTAAGTTAAGGGTTCATAAATAAAACATATAAATAAAATTCTAGAATTTTAGGATCTAGAATTTTGCAGAAAATAAGTTTTTTAAATTTTTGATTAAGGACAAACGTGCAGCACCCCTACACATCATAAGAACACCCCATCAAATGGAAGGAGAGGGCATTTAAATTTTACTTTATTCTTATGATCAGATAGCCAAGGAGAATGGCTTAATCAGAAATATGAAAACTACAAAACTAGTTAGATCTACATCATATATCTCATATATAAAATTGATCTAAATTTAAACATATTTTGCATACATCTTATATATCATATCATGCATGTTTTTAGATCTAAATTATCTCATAATCATCTAAAAAATTAAATTTAAATTGATCACATCAAAATAAATTCTATTCTAGATAATTATGTAGAACTATTCTATAACTAGTCTAAACATGCATTCATCATATCTCATATGAACCAAAAATTAAATAACTTTATTTTTTAATTTTTAGATTATATTATAATATTTATAATATTAAAAAATAGTAAATAAATAGATCTAAAAATTATAATTTAATCAAATTAAATTATGATCATGCAAGATTATACATAGAACAATTCTATTCTACAACTAGTCATGCATCTTGTAGAACTTAGAACTAAATTATTTAATTTTTAATATTTTCAATTTTAAATCTAATCACATATCATGTGATATCTAAAATTATCTAATTATTAGATTAAAAATAAATTATATTTAAATTATTTATGAAAATCTGGCTTTGATACCAGTTGAAGGGAAAATCCTATTTTCAGATCAGGTTCGTTCAGATCTAATTTGACTAAGAAGAATATTTCAAAAAATTTTCTCTTAGATTTAAATTAGATATAAGACTTTTTAGATTTGATTAGATAGATCTAATAAAATAAAATAAAATAAAATAAAATAGATTTAATTTATACCTTGTTCTTGGGCAATTTTATTACCCTATGATGATCCTACTGATTACCTGAGGTTCTTGATGCAGCAACGCAATCGTCTGGTCTCTACCGGTATCCACTAAGGTAGGATCTAAAGATCTTCTCATTCTCAATCTTTTCTTCAAAGATCAGATCTAGATTTGATCTTGAAGATCTTTGAAATAATTTTGGAAGATCTGATGTCGTCTCTTGTAGCGGTGCTGCCTTCTTCCTTTCTTGTCATCTTTCTATTGCCTGGATTGCACCAAACTAAAGCCCAAAGCCTCATGGGCATGGAGAGGAGAGAGAGGATTAGAGGTAGGCATGGAGGAGAAAGGGAGAGGGCCATGTGGCATGGGCAAAGGGAGAACTCTCTTAAACCTAGGCGCAGATAGGGTTTATGTAGACCTTGCTGTGCCATGCAGTGCCACATCATCCCGGCCAATCATGTCACATCGTGCAATCAGATCTAAATCTGATTGGTGGGATGACATCACTTGATCCAATTAGATGAGAGCCCCTCTCAAACATCCTTAGGTGGTGCCAAGATTGGTCAAAGTAGAGTCTTTGGCACCACCTTGTTTGATACCACGAAGCAACCTGGAGTCCCATCTATATGGGACTCCAGGTGTCATTATCCTTGGGTGCATGCCACCCTAGGTGTGCACCCCCTCCTTTTATCTTTCTAGTAGGAGGACAAACCCCCATTTGCTCTCCTATGAGTGCATGATACATGGGCAAATGTCTAAGTGTCAAAGGTCAATGTTTGACCAAAGTCAAAAGACAAGAATTAGCAGGTGATGAAAAATGGCAGGTGTTGTCTCAAATTTATCTCATAAATTAAGATAATCCTTTTCTGACCTAGACAAGCTCTAGTTAGACCAAGTAAAGGTACCTGAGTGAGCCTAAACACATTTGGCTTAGTCAAGATAATTTTTGATGATTATTGAAGGAGAATATTAGGCTCAATCATGTGCTACCATGATTTTCTTGAACCTAATTGAATCTAATTCAAATCAATTGAACTGGATTAGTTTAATTGATAATATCTAGATCCAAACTCTTATTTGTATGATCTAGTTAGGTTCAGTTCTGTATGGTAATGAGATATGTCGTGATCTCTATCATCGATATCATCGAAATACCTTCCAATAGTTCAAAACTTTTCTGATTCAGACAACTAGAATGATCGATCATCCAAATCATTCTAATTGCTTCCAAAATCCATCAATGACACCTAGTAGTATATGGTGGCAATCCATCAGAATTAAAAATGAATCTCTTGGTGTAGTTACCTATGTGATTAAATTCTTCTATCTTCAGCCTCGATCAGATTAGGGTTAAGGTGAACTCGTCAAACCCTAATTTTCATCATATAAATTAATTATTCGATTCAAGTTCGATGTGAAAACCTTAATAGAAACTCTTTCTACCATTTCACTCTGCCATGGCCATAGGCTTATGGACTTGATTCTCATGATCATCATTGGGCTGCTCCTCATCTACTGAGGTAGATAGATTTTCTCTTGGTGCAATCCAATTTCTATAATGAACATGCTATAGCCAACATATACCTTAGGATTTTGATTGGCTAGGAGACTGAGTCATGGTGTAGTCAAACTATAACATCCTCAAGGTGAACTATCGATGCACCTCAAGTTAAAGAATCAGACACACCACTGCAACTTCGAGCCAGTCATCAACAAGAAGGTAGACTTCCTTATGACTGCTCGAGGTAGTCATGCTCAGTGCCCTCATTTTCTAACGAGTACCTATACTCTTGCTTCAGTATCTCTACATCGTAGACTCAAGACTCATCTACTATAAAGAAGCGATTGTACACTAACCTTTTGGATCAATCACCATCCTCATAATGATCCTACGATCGGGATCATTTTATGAGTTAATAATGAAAATACATGTCTTAAATTTTCAACTCTTGAAAATAAGAATTATCATTGCCATTAATACAAGGGATGTATCACAGACACTAAATACACATTGTGATAGAAAATAACCTATTTTATTATTTATATTCAAAATTATAATTTTGCTCTTAGAAGTGTATAACAAGTGTCAGCCAATTTTGGCTTCTAGGGCACACATATCTAACAAGTAGAGTATAAGTGAGGTATATCATTGGGATATTAATATTTATCAATAAAAAATTAAGTAACGAACATTAAATTTTTCTAAACCTTTTCTAAATTATCCCATCTTTATCTCTGAATCATCTAAACTTTTATATGGGCAAGTGTATTGTTACTTCCATCTTTCATTTATTATTATTATTTTTAACGTCATACTACTATTTTGTGTCATAACCCCTTAAGCTTTCTATTTGATCCATGTAGCGAGTCTTGAGCCAATGAGTCCCAAACCAGTTGGCTTTAGGATACTAGGTATAGAATATCCCTCGAGCTTACTAGCTCGAATCAAATAGGCTACGAGTTAAGACTAGCTTTACAACGAGCTTCTTTGCCCTTCCCATCTTTTGACGTGAAACTTAATGCTTGCTTAGGCAAAGAGACCCGATTACTCTATGAGAAGTACTTGAAAACTATTTTATTTTAATAATTTTTTAT
>QRFJ01004363.1:0-74372 GCA_006176705.1 Cocos nucifera | reverse complement strand
CTTAACACCTCTTATTTGACTTTTTAAATATTTTTTAAATAGGAAAAAGATAAAATTCCAAACTACAAAGGTCGTCTTATTCAAAACCCCAATTATCTCTTCTCTCCCACTTCACACCTTGGAACACACTGTTCTTATAGAGACAAATGTGCTTTCACATCTTCTAAGACTAATTAACTATCTCAGCCAGGTAAGTGTAAGATGTGGGAGGTTTCCTACTGGTTGCTTTCCTTAGACACTAACAGAGTTGGCTAGGTCAGACAACGGAACCAATTGAAAACCACCTTCTTTGAATCACTTGCCTTAGACATCAAGTAATTAACCAATCTGAACCCGATCCAACTCTAGGGTTTTCTTATCCTACTGAGCTTGAATATCCTTAAGGGTTGACGTCTAATTGATTTTAAGAGTTAAGTTTAGGTTAATGCAATATGAGGGTTGGTTGTTTGTGGGCCAAGGAAGGGTGATCAAATCCCCATCTTATCTTGTTTAATGGATTGTGTTCTTAAATTAAATCAATATGATATGCATATTCAAATTTTCAAGCAAAGGATTCTATGCAATTAAACTAGATGCATGTAATTAATTGAATTTTGAAAAGCTCACCTTGCCTCCAGCAATCACCAAAAATAAAATTAAAAACTAATATGATGGTAGTTAGGATTTCTGCTCTTGTCATGAAGCTTTTAATTAGATTTAAATGGATATTTTTTTAAATTAATTTAAAAATAAAATAAATAATTAAAAAAGGACTAGGGTTAGGATTGATCTCACCAAACAAGATTAAATGCTTTCTTCCTTTTCTTTTTTTTTCCTTTTTTCTACAAAATAAATAAATAAAAATTTAGTAAGCAATATTTATAAAAAAAATAAAAAGAAATAATACATTATTTATAATTTATCTATAAAAAAAATCAAAGAAATCAAAAATTTTAACTTTCATGCCTTCCCTGGCTACGGTGCCAAAAACTTGGTGCATTTGCCAAAATTATTTTTAATTTATTTAAAATAAATCAAAAAAATTAAAATCAAAAATAAAAACCAATCTTCGATAATGGTGCCAAAAATTTGATAAAAGTACAATGTTGCTATTAAGATACTATGTTTATCAGTTTAATTCGACTTCTTAAAATAATTAAAAATATGTAGATAGCAGTGAGTCAGATCAAATCCATGGGGAAGGTGTTGGGTTTGGTGTATATTGTGGAAGCATGGATTTCAAAACAAAAACATGAAATCATATAAACCAAATCCGAACCCTAGGACCACCACCTCATTAGTAATTAAATTATATAATATGCATTTGTAACATAAAAGAAAGTATTAGAATATGCCTCTTATCACTAAACCCTAAATTGACCTTGATCATCGGTAGCAGTCCATCAGCATTTCCACCAGGTGCCCACGTGTTCATCCTCCAACGTTGATCCACACAGAGACTTGATCAAGACACCAGCACCTCTGATTTATATTATTAGAGTTCTAATAATAAGAACTTTAATTAAAAGGGCTAGACCTTCTTTAGCCTTTATGTCACCTTCCTTGCCTCTCCTTATCTATCTTTCTTTTTCTTTTGTCTTCTTAATTTTCCTTCCTAATCTCTTAGTCTTAAGATGACTTCTTATTCTTATAATGACAAGGTCTAGACAAGAGAAAGAAAGAAAGAAAACTGGATAAAAAAGAAACCCTTGTAAAAAAGAAAGATATTTTTTTTTTTACTCTTTTGGACTCTTGGTGTGCACCCCTATTTATAATGTACGTAGGGGTGCCAACAAAAAATCTCACGCCCTTTTCTCATCAAATTCTCATGCCCCATCAGCCAATCTCACGCCTCATTAGTAAAAAATGAGATATAGACTTAGTCCAAGGGGTGCCTTAAAGTAGAAGGACTCTTGGATTAATTTTATGTAAGTTTTTATGAAGAGTCGCAATAATTCATCTTTGGTGCCACCCTTTTCATCCATTAGATCATGAAACAAGGCCATCCAATGGCTCTAAAAAGGGATGCCCATTCAGCAAGAAGGCATAGAGATAATCTTTGAATAATCAAAGTCCCAAGAGACTTTGACTTGGTCCAAGAGATGTCAAGGAGTAGGCGGCATGGAGTCTTGGGCGGAATGGGGTCATGGGAGACAAAACATCCGGGGTGAAAACAAAAGAGAGTATTTCATCTACAGAAGGACTCTTCTGCACCCCATATCTGATGTCCATGCCAATATAAAAGTTTACGTGATATAACAATATTGGAAAAGTCAAAGAAGGTAGGCGCCAACTTATTTCATGCACCAAAGAGTTCTTTGCGCATGAAAGACTTCCCATGCACAAGAGAGAGACTCTTTGGCATGTGGGATGCAGGTATGAGGCACCCAATCTGAAGCCCAATCAATCTAGGGTAACCCAACTCAAGACCAAATCCTATTTGGCTCAAATTCAAAACCAGGTGCTAGGGTTTGCTACATGTGCTAGCATGTTCATCTTGCAAACATGGTCTAATCCAATTAGACCCTTAATCAATTCTCTTTGTGTGTGACCCATTGGGTTTTACATCTAACCAGCAGTCAGTCTGGGTGTGATTTGACCTAATCTGATTAGAACTCAACCAAACCGATTTAGGTCAAAACTAGCCAACCCAATTTGACTTAATTTAGAACACTTTCTAATTTAATAATCAAATTAAAATTTTAATTTGATCAAACCCACAAGATATGATTGACGTCTAGCAACGTATCATGACTACCTAAAAAATATGAAATTTTGATGAAAATACCAAAAATATCCTTCAATAAAAATTACCATGCAACTAGATCCTTCGATCTTCCTGCATCCTGAATATGACTCTGGATATGGAAATATGTCAACCCCAAAATCATATTTATTTTTCTTTCAATCTTATGATGATAATTCATTTAATGAAACATTAGAAACCATTTCTAATTTTTTTATCATGCTTTGATCAAAGTCTTCCTGAATCATCATTTGTTTGAAACAAGTAGGATGCAATTTCCTCTTACCAGGAGAGATCGATTCTATGTTAACCTACTCACAACCTTCATATATAATCTACCATATCTAGATCATCCTATACATAACTGAGTCATGAATGAGTATGAACCAAAATATGGATTTATATATATAAGATTCTATGGTAGTTTCAGGTCAAAGGATTACATGCACAAATTCCACTATGAGAACCATCTATTGACATGTAGATAAGACTCCCTTAGATATTCTCAATTTGGATCAATTCAGTGAACTCATTATCTAATGAGCTCCCACATTCTTATATTAGTGTCATACACATGTTATTGTGAGATCAAGCACCCTCTCAATTGAGCATACAAAGAATGTGCTAGTCTTACTGAAAAATATTGATCCCCAACTCAATGTCACATCGACTAGGAATATTTAAATTAGGGTTTTAAGACTTTAGGTCTCACTAGTATGATCTCATCATAATCCTAAAATCATAGCCCTAATTTATAGAGTTTATCATAATCTTAAATAAATAATAAGACACTACATATGATGAAATAAATGCCTTTGTTTATTAAAAATATCATTACATGAGTTTGAAAGACAAAGAACATCCTAAAAAAATTGGCTTGAGGGCATATTCCTTTCAGAAGGTAGTATTTAGGATTTAAAATCTTTAATTTTTAAAAAAAAAAGATTTGAAAATAGAATTTGAAGTCAAAAATTAAAAATTAAAATTGCGAAGTGAAAATTAAACTATGTAGAAAAGTAAACTTGGTACTAAGATCTACTAGTTAGATCTTAGCATCTACTTGTAGTAAAATAAAGAGCAATAATTAAAGTAAAGAAATTAAATTATAATAAAAATGAAGAGCATGAAATTAAAGAGCATAAAAATAAATATTACATTAATTAAAAGGTTCATAATTTAAATACATAAATTTTTTTTAAAAAAAAAAAATTAAAATAGGTCGATCTCTGATCTTGGATCAGCATCGACAGAAAGATGGTGTAGAAGCTCAGCTCTTCTTCTCGATATCCGTTGCTTTGAAGCAGCCTCTAATCCAAAGCCTGGCTCTATCCTATACCAAAGCTTCACCTTGATCGAAGATAATGAATTTTGAAGACCTGGGGTCTTATTTATAGGTGTTGGAAGGTTGGAGAGTTTTTCTATAGGCAATGTGGGACTAAAGGATATTTTAATCATCAAAATAAGTAGAAATCCAAATGAAATTTGGATTAAAAAGAGTCTCTGGATGAAATCTGGCTGTCAGATTTGGATCAAACGGTCCAAAAAATGCCAAAATCGGATGTGTATTAGTCTAGATCAGGTTGGATTAAATTCTGACCATTTGATTGCATTAATTAGAAGAAAATCTGACTATCGGATCAAGTTCTTGGTGTTTTAATCAAGTCGGGAGCTTCTTGGACCATTGGATCATCTTTTGGGTAGAGCGCTGCCGTCGGATGGTGCCTGGAGTTTGAATTAAAACTAGAACCAACCACTACAGTCGGATCTTGACCGCAAGCAACCATAGCCGCACGATCGCGCACTTACTATTCCCATGGACAGCATGGATCGGCTGCATTGCACACCGCAGCCAATCAGTGCATCCTATCATCGAGTGAAAAGACCAAAATGCCCTGTGAGTCATGATAGATTTTCTATAAACCCTTTAAGGGTCTTGGTCCACCACGTGTCGCTCCATGATTCGTCGGTTGTTGCTAAGCTGGCAGTCTATACCTGGATCATGGATCGGCTGGCAGCTTCTATGGCTGAGTCAGCTTTGATGGCTTGGCTTAGCTTGATGGCTTGGCTTGCGGAGCCAGCTGAGCCATTTTCCTTTTTTATTTTAATTATTTTTAAAAAAATTTATATCTAGTCCATTTTAGCTCTGATTTACTTCAATTTTTTTTTATTGTGACTAAAAAATGAGATCATTTTATTGGTAATAATACTTTATTTTTTCTTTTTATTATTTTTAATTAATTTTTAAATTATATTTTAATTAATAAAAATATTAATTTCTCAAAAATATGTATAAATTGATTATTAATTTTTAAAAATAAATATAAATTAATTAATAAATTAATACTTTTATTGATGATTTTATTGTACTTATCATAAGTCTCAAGGTAAGTTTCGGAGGTGGTGGCTCGTGCGATAGAAGAGTTCAAGGTTTCTTCTGAAATGAGAGACTTGAACATCAAATTTAGTCAAGAGGCCTTCAACAAAGGATTCAAGCTTTGTGAGAATAGAGTAGCCAGTAAGTTTTCCAAGTTCGAGCTCGACATCTTGTATGGAGCCGCCCCTAAAGAAGAAGTAGAGACATGCACTAACACGGCCGACCTTCCTCCCATCGAACCTATTATGAGAATTTTTGGTGCTCCCAAGCCCTGAAACTCTATGGGAGGAGTCAGGAGGTTGGCTCCAGAGATTTCAGGGGCTTGGTTGGTGCTTTGGAGATCAGAGATTCAAGGTAAAGCAAGGAACCAAAGTTGGAGAATCAAGACCGCAAAAAAGAGATTTTCTATAGGTTAGCTGGCTCAATTCTAAAGTCGGTCAGCTAAGTCTCAATGTACAGAAAAAATATAGAGCTATGCATTTCGGACTACTAGTACAGTACAGAACTGGGCTGGCTCAGTTTGAAACTGAGTCGACCCAGTGGAACTTAGCCAGCTCAATGCTGAGACTGAGCCGACTTAGTGCGCGGGCAAAGTTACACTAGGGTCTATTTTGGGCTAGGATCTGGATTGATCCTAATGATTTTAAGGCCTGGTTTAAGAGGTCTTAAGGGGGCTAACTCATGTATGGATCGAGTCTAGATCCAGAGGATGAGAGCATGAGAGACATGGGTGTACATGGGCTTGATAAGTGTTTTCATGTATTGGGTTAGCAAGGGGAGTTTTTGGTCGAGCCTAATGGCATCTATAAATACATAGGTTGTATTAGGGTTTTCAAGGTTGGAATCAATACAGACCTTTTCTCCCTCAACTCTCTCTTCTTCTCTTCTCTCTAGAGTTGCCACCCCAGGATTCTTGAAGAAGCCCTAGAGTGGGGGGGCATCTCCCTCAAGCCCAAGGAGGGAGGCATCCTATCATAGATTTAGGTGGAGGATCGATGGTTTGCTGTCCATAAAGAACGTCACAGGTTCCTTTAGGTCTATGCTAAAGATCAGGAGCTTCCACAACATGGTATCGGGGCTTGTGATGCCAAGGATGATTGGCATTCGAGCGATATCATGGAACATCAATTGGTATGAGGGAGAGGTGATGCCAGTTGGTGTGCTTATATTTGGTATTAGAGCCTGATGGTGCATGGAAGCGAAGGAGAAGTCATACAAGGTGAAATTAGAAATCTACACAAGGATTTCATGGTATGTCTCAAATCTACCTTGTTGTTGTGTTGGTTTGACCAACCGAGAGCAACAAGTTGAAGGTGGAGGTTGAGAAGATTAACGAAAAGGGATTTTCTCAGGTTGGAAGGATTGGGTGCATGATTTACTGATCGATCTTAGTGGAAAGGCCAGGGTGTATGATGATTATGTGATAGGCAGGGAGTGCTAGAGTGCTGTAGTAGCATTTTTCTGAAGATGTCGGCTAAGAGAGGCTCGGCAATGCAACAGTCAAAGAAGATATCTCAGTAGAGAGCATCAGGGTTCTCTAAAAAGATGGGCAGTGTAGGGCTGTTGAAGAGAGATTTCTTAAGGGATAATGATCGAAAGAAGGCTGAAGAAGCAACTATAAGTCCTTCGATGTTAGGAAGGCAAGGAAATAGTCAGAGATGTAATTAGCAGTTTGACCAAAGCATGGATTTATGGAGCTTTGGGAGTGATGGAGATGGTTGATCCATGAAAGTCCAGTAGGTTAGTACTGGATGGCTATAGAGTGGCATAGAGATGAGTTAGAGAGTGCTGGAGTGTTGCAGGAGCACTACCCTAGAGGCACATGGACTGAAAGAGGCTTGGTGGTGCAGCAACCGAGTAGTGTATCTCAGCAGAGTGTGTCAGGATCTTTTCAGAAAGATCGAGAATAGGTCTCAGGGAGAGCCAGGGGGTCTTAGGGAGCACTAGAAGGTCTCAAGCAGTTGGAAGTATCATCGATCAGGTTTCTTCTATAGGAGCACCAAGGAGAGTCATGGTTTAGATGGAGGATGGTTCTTCGGGCACAACTAAAGCGATGGCTAGTGTAGGGGCAGAAGAGAAGGACTAGGGTAGAATTCTCTAGGATTCAGTCACTAAATTTAGAAGAGTTGGATGAGCTCTTAGGTTTTGGAGGTGCCCGTTGATTGCCATGGTATCCAAGATGGCTTCAAAGAGGGCCATAGAGTGCGGAGGGTTCGAATGGATAGCGATGGGGTTTAAGGTGCAGCGGCAGGCTCAATAGTGCAGTGTTGAGTGGTTGGCCTCGAGGGACTCGATGATAGAGTTGACTTCTATAGCATCAGGTAGACTTCGAATATAGGTGGAGCTCTGAAGAGGTGGCTTCACAATTGGAGAGAAATTTGACATGAGTTCAAAGTAGAGGGGTGCTGAAGGATCGATATCCTAGCACCAATGCTAGTGATGCATAGTTCTAGGTGGAGTGGCATGTGCAGGAGGATAGGCATAGTTCTGAGGAGACCATATTAGGGTTTATGGCAAGTGCCAGTACAGAAACATTGTGGGTTCTCCAGAAAAGTCGAAAAAAAATGAGGCAGCTGCTAAGTAGAAGGGATTCTATAATTTCAGGGTGGTGCAGAGGTGCAAGCTAAGATTTTTAGCGATGGAGGCGGTCATACCAAAGGCCTCAAGGGTGAACATTAGTTGAAGAGGATTGGTGGAGGTGATATTTGCATAGGTGGTATCGAGTGTGCAGGGATAGTGTGATCGTGCAGGAGGGCATTGCTGAGGGGTTTGCCAAGGCTTGGGAGCACCAAGGTAGAGATTGTGAGGATTTGTGGTGCTCCCAAGCCTTGGGAGGGCATGGGAGGAGTTAGGGAGATGGCTCTAAGGATTCTAGGGGCTTGGTTGGGGCTTTGGAGATCTAAAATTTAAGGTAAAGCAAGAAACCAAAGTCGGAAAATCAAGACTATAGAAAGAAGATTTTCTACAGGTTAGCTAGCTCAGTTTTAAAATGGGTCGACTAAGTCTCAGTGCACAGGCAAAACAAAGAGCTGCGCATTCAAGACTGCTAGCACGGCATAAAACTGGGCTAGCTCAGTTTGAAACTAAGCCGATCCTGTGGAACTTAGCCAGCCCAGTGCTTAGACTGAGTTGGCTCACTGCACGGGCAGAGTTACGCGAGGATCTATTTTGGGCTAGGGTTTGGGTTGATCCTAGGGGTCTTAAGATCTGGTTTGAGAGATCTTAAGGGGGCTAACTCATATATGGGTCAGGTCTAAATCTAGAGGATGAGGGCATGGGAGACATGGGTGTACATGGGCTTGGTGAGTGCTTTCATGTATTGGGTTAGTCGGAGAGTTTTTGGTCGGGCCTAATGGCTATGTATAAATACATAGGTTGTATTAGGGTTTTCAAGGTTGGAATCAATACAGACCTTTTCTTCCTCAACTCTCTCTTCTTCTCTTCTCTCTAGAGTTGCCACCTCCGGGTTCTTGAAGAAGCCCTAGAGAGGGGGGGCGTCTCCTCCATGCCCAAGGAGGGAGGCGCCCCATCACAGATCTAGGTAGAGGATCGATGGTTTGCTACCCATAGAGAACGTCATAGGTTCCTTTAGTTCCGTGCTAAAGATCAGGGGCTTCCGCAACATGGTATCGGGTCTTGTGATGCCAAGGATGATTGGTGTTCGAGCGATATTATAGAACATCAATTGATATCAGAGAGAGGTGATGCCGGTTGGTGTGCTTACACTTACCATCGATGAACCAGGACCGACTGATGCCATGCCCGATCTCTCGCCAGCTCCTCCTGAGGTCTGAGACCTCCTTAATCTATATTTTCTTTTATTTTTCTTTTCCTATACTTGGACATTTTCAAATTAATCGAAGGAAATTTTTTTTTGTGCTTTCTATTGTGGTGTGACTATGTTATAGAATACTCCTGGCAAGGATAATCATGACTTGCCTCCACCCGATGATGTCGCTTCGCTACCCCAAGGCCTTCCTTTGAAGCCCATTATCAAAGATTTAAAGAAAGAGGTTCACCAGGTTAAAAGGAAGTTGAAGAAAGCAGAAGATAAGCTTTGGAAATTTAAGAAGCTTTATTCTGAAGCCATAATTGAAGTTATCCGTCTCCAGCAGGTCCATAAGAAGGATGCCATGGAGTACATGAATAAGAAGTGCCACCTGACGGAGGAGTTGGAGCACTTAAAGAAACTTGGCAGTGGGAAAATGTGGGCTTTGACGTCTATGGTCAGTTAACTTGAGGTTAAGCTCGCTGCAGTGAAGGAAAAAATCCAGCGATTAGAGGGAAGCTCGCCATGGTCTTCTGACAAAGTGCACTATAAATAGGACTGGTCGAAAAAAATTTTCGAGCTCGAAAAGCAACTCCAAGATACCGAGGCTTGGCATAATAGCTTCAGAGTGAGCTAGGCGAAGAAGATGTCCAGGCTTGAACACAAGCTCGAGATGGCCAGAGATGTGGTGGTTCGTCTTCAAAAATAACTGATTGATGGCCAACAGGCTGGTGCGAGCGGAGAGTCGGAACAAATTACTTTCTTATGGAAGACCATGGGTGACCTCTCCGAGATCATTAGAGAAGAAAAAGCTAAAGTACAGAGGCTGGAGGTTCAATTGACCTACGAACAATAGTCCGTCAGAGACGTGGAGGCTGAGTCGGCAGTCTTATAAATGCAGCTGCGAGAATCTGAGAAAAACTTCAGGAGGGCTGACAAGTTGTTTGTTGAGAACCTGCTAAAGAGGAAGGAGCTTGAGAAAGAAGTCCTTAGCTTGAAGTAGACCATGGTGCTAGCTGGGGCTAGTAGTTCGAAATCAAAAGTGTCCGATCCATCTTAGGGACTTGTCCATTTTTTCTTTTTTTTTTGTACATGGTCTTTTAGACCTCCATTTCATAATGAACTTTGACTTTTAATGGAATGATGCTTTCTTCAATTACTTGCTTATTTTCATGTGGATTTAATATCTATCAATTGTTTTTCCTTTGTTGGAAAAATACCTTCCTTTTGTTAAATATGTGTGCCCTAGAAGCCAGAATTGGCTGACACTTGTAATACACTTCTAGGGGCAAAATTATAATTTTGACTATAAATAATAAAATGAATTATTTTCTATCATAAATGTGTATTTAGTATTTGTGATACATCCCTTGAGTTAATGGTAATGATAATTCTTATTTTCAAGAGTTAAAAATTTAAGACAAGAATTTTCATTATTAACTCATAAAATGCTCCTGATCCTAGGATCATCATGAGAATGGTGATTGATCTGGAAGGATGGTGTACAATCACTTCTTTATATAGTAGATGAGTCTCGAGTCTATGGTATAGAGACATTGAAGTAAAAGTACAGATACTCATTAGAGAACGAGGGCACTGAGTGTGACCACCTAGAGCAGTCATAAGAAAGTCTACCTTCTCATCAATGACTGACTCGAAGCTGCAGTGGTGTGTCTGGTTTTTTTATCTGAGGTGCGTCGACAGTTCACCTTGAGGGTGTTATAGTTTGACTACACCATGACTTGGTCTCCTAGCCATTCAAAACCCTAAGGTGTATGTTGGCTATAGCATGTTCATTATAGGAATTGGATTGCACCAAAAGAAAATCTATCTACCTCGATAGATAAGGAGAAGCCCTATGATGATCATGAGAATCAAGTCCATAAGCCCATGGCCATGGCAGAGTGAAATAATAGAAAGAGTTTCTATTAAGATTTTCACATCGGACTTGAATCGAATGATTAAATCATATGATGAAAATTAGGGTTTGACGAGTTCACCTTAACCCTAATCTGATCGGAGCTCAAGATACAAGAACTTAATCACACAAGTAGCTACATTGGGATGTTCATTTTTAGTTTTGATGGGTTGCCACCACATACTGCTAGGTGTCACTGATGGATTTTGGGAGCAATTAGAATGATTTTGATGATCAATCATTCTAGTTGTTTGAATCAGAAGAGTTCTGATACATCGAAAGGAGTTTCTATGATATCGATGATAGATATCATGACATATCTCACTACCATACAAAACTGAATCTAATTGGATCACACAAACAAGAATTTGGATCTAGATATCATCAATTGGACTAACCCAATTCAATTGATTTGAATAAGATTCAATTAGTTTCAGAAAATCGTGCTAGCACACGATTGAGCCTGACGTTCTCTTTCTACTATCATTAAAAGTTGTCTCGATTAAGCCAAATGTGTTTATGCTTGCTCAAGTACCTCTACTTGATCTGACTGGAGCTTGTCTAGGTCAGAAAAGGATTGTCTTAATTTATGAGATAAATTTGAGACAACACTTGCCATTTTTCATCACCTGCTAATTCTTGTCTTTGACTTTGGTCAAACATTGACCTTTGACACTTAGACATCTGCCCATGTGTCATGCACTGGTAGGAGAGTAGATAGGGGCTTGTCCCCTTGCTAGAAATTAGAAAGGAGGGGGTGCACGCCTAGGGAGGCATGCACCAATGGATAGGGACGCCTGGAGTCCCATAAAGATGGGACTCCAGGTTGCTTCTAGGATTCTACTTAGGTGGCGCCAACCTATAGACTTTGACCAATCTTAGGCATCATCTAAGGATGAATTGAGGGAGCTCTCATCTGATTGGATCAAGTGATATCATCCCACCAATCTGATTTAGATCTGATTGCATAAAGCAACGTGATTGGCTGGGATGATGTGGCACTGCATGGCGCAGCAGGGTCTATATAAACCTTGTCTGCACCCAACATTCAGAGAGTTCTCTCTTAGCCCATGCCCCAAGGCTGCTCCTCTCCCTCCTCCAAGCCATCTTCTTGTCCTCTCTCTCCTCTCCATGCCCAAGAGAATTTGGGCTCCAGTTTGGTGCGATCTATGCAAGAGAAAACTGACGAGTAAGGAAGAAGGCAGCACTGCTGCAGAGATGACTGCTGATCTTTGAAAGGAGTTTTGAAGATCCTCCAAATTAGATCTAGATTTGATATTTGGAGAGGTGATAAAGAAAGAGAAGATCTCTATATCCAGCCTAAGTGGATACCGATAGAGGCTAGATGCTTGCGTGGCTAGATCCAGAATCTCAGGCAATCAGCAGGATCATCAAAGGGTAATCTGATTATCCAACATCAAGGTACAAATTAAAATAGATTTAATTTATTTTTATTTTTATTTATTAGATATATAAAATTAAATTTAAAATATCTTAGATCTGATCTAGATATATGAGAAAAATTTTTGAAATATCTCTCTTGATTCGATTAAATTTGAACGAATCTGACTCGAGAAATCAGGATTTCTCCTTCAACTGGTATCAGAGCAAGGTTCTCTAAATTATTTAGATCTAATTTTATTTTAATTTTGATCTAATAATTAGGTAATTTTAGATTTCACATGAGATGTGATTAGATCTAAAATTAAAAAAATTAAAATTAAATAATTTAGATCTAAGTTTTATAAGATACATGATTTGTTATAAAATAGAACTGTTCTATACATAGTCTTGCATGTTCATAATTTAATTTAATTAAGTTATTATTTTAGATCTATTTATTTATTATTTTTTAATATAATAAATATTATAATAAGATCTAAAAAATAGTAAATAAAATTATTTAATTTTTGGATCATATGAGATATGAGGAATGCATGATTAGACTAGTTGTGGAATAGTTTTATATAATTATCTAGATTAGAATTTATTTTTATGTGATCAATTTAAATTTAATTTTTTAGTTAAATTATGAGATAATTTAGATATAAAAATATGTATGATATGATACATGAGATGTATGCAAAACATATATAAAGTTAGATCAATTTTTATATATGAGATATATGATAAAGATCTAACTAGTTTAAATTGATGAAAATTAATTTTTATATAGGGTTTAAATGCCCTCTCCTCCCATTCGTTGGGGTGTTCTTATGATGTGTAGGGGTGCTGCGCATTCGTCCTTAATCAAAAATCAAAAACTTACTTTTTGCAAAATTCTAGATCCTGAAATCCTAGGATTTTATTTATATATTTTGTTTGTGAACCCTAACTTAATTAATAATTTAGATTATGAAATATATGTTAGATCCAAAATTAAAAATTTTAGATCTAAGACATATTCATAAAATTAGGTTCCAACTTGGGTAGCTCAATTAGGTCTAAGCAATTGATCAAACCGAATCAAGAGTTGGTTAGATGGGATCAACAGTACTTAAATTGACCAGCCTAATAGGATTAAGTCTGGATCAAGATCGAGTCACATGAGTGATTGATCAAGTTAAGACCAAATTAGGCTCAGTGATTAGAGTCTGAATTATAGGCTAACCTGATTGATTCTGGTTCAATAATTTAGTACCTAAGATAAGTCTGGTAGATATGATCAACTGGTTTTTAATTGGGAGCTACTCGACTCGAATGCATTCTTATCGAGTTAATGGCATATCCCTTCTGCTGATCTCACTTACCTGGCCATATTTGTTGGCTCAGTTTTGATTTGAGGTGATCAATAATCTGAGCTAACCCATGCCACTAGATTAGTCATAATGGTTATGACTATGTCAAGTCTAGTTTAATGAGATCAAGTTTGGGTGCACCATGATTAGAGAATCATTGAACAAGAGTTGTTCACTCATTAGCTAACCCATCACCAATAACTATTAGATGAGGTGATGAGTCAGTTGCTGGGACTGCACCACCCACTAAAAATCATTAATCATAGAGATTTTTGCATCTCTACAGAGGGAGTGTAGGGATCCAAGAAAAAAGTGGGAGCTAATTTAGTTAAAAATAAAATTTTTAAATAAATTGATTAAGTTTTAATTATAATATCTAACTAGAAACTTTGACTCTCTATAGGAAAATGTCTGCATCCAACCCACTAGCACGAATCCTGGACACCCATAGACTGACCGAACCCAATTACAAGGATTGACTTTGAAACATCAAATCATTTTGGATTCCAAGATGTTAACTCATGTATTGGACCAGGACCCTCCTACCTTATCAGCTTGTCCATCCGCTGAAAAGAGAGCATCTCTTAAAAAGTGGACGGACAAAGATAATAAGGCCAGATATTACATGTTGGGCTCAATGTCTGATAAGCTTCAGCGACAACATGAAGATATCAAGATTGCCCATCAAATGTTGGCTCATCTACAAGAGATGTTTGGTGAACAGAGTCGCACAGCCAAGTATCAAGTCACTAAATAACTTTTCAAGGCTAAAATGCATGATGGACAGTCAGTCCAAGATCATTGTCTGATGATGATCAAGAACTTGGAAGAAGTTGAGAAGCTCAAAGTGAAGTTGGACTTGGATTTGCAGAATGATATAATTTACAATCCTTGAGAAAGTCTTACAAGAGCAACGAGCTAAGGACCAAATGGAACCAAATTAGGTTGAGCCAATACAATCACTACCTCCTCCACCTCGTAGATCAAAAAGGATTTTTCGTCTTCCTGAGAGGTACTTAGGTACTATTTCATAGGAAGTAGAAAAAATATTCCTCGTAGGTAATGGGGTTCATGGTGATGATCCCAAAACCTATAATGAGGTGATATCGGATATCGACTCTGAGAAAAGCTTAGAGGCAATGAAGTCAGAAATTGACTCGATGCACTCAAACCAAGTCTAAACCTTAGTAGATCCACTAGAAGATATAGTACAAATTGGGTGTAAGTGGATCTACAAGAGAAAGATTGGTGCAGATGGAAATGTGGAGACATTAAAAGCTAGATTAGTGGCAAAAGGTTATAGTCAGTACGAAGGCATTGACTATCAGGATACCTTTTCGCCAGTAGCTATGCTAAAATCCATTCCCACATTGCTTGCTGTTGCAGCCTATTTTGATTATGAAATATGGCAAACGAATATGAAAACGATATTCTTAAATGGATATCTTAAGAAAGATATCTATATAGAACAACCGCTAGATTTCACATTCAGTGATGATGATCATAAGGTATGCAAGCTGCAAAGACCCATATATGGACTTAAGCAAGCATCTCGGAGTTGGAACACTCGCTTTAATGATGTGATCAAATTATTTGATTTCAGCAAAAATGAGGAGGAGCCATGTATCTTCAAAAAGGTCTATGGGAGCGCTGTTGTCTTTCTCGTATTGTACGTGGATGACATCCTCCTTATTGAAAATGATATTCCCATGTTGACCACAGTTAAAATATGGTTATCTAAAGAATTCTCCATGAAAGATCTACGAGAAACATCATTTATTCTGGAAATTAAGGTCTATAGAGATAGACCGAATAGGATGCTAGGACTTTCACAAAAGATGTACATAAAGGAAGTGCTAAAGAGGTTTAGCATGGAAATCTCAAAGAGGGGTTTGGTATACTTCAAATATGGCATTCATCTTTCCAAGAAGATGTGCCCTAGCACACCTGACGAAATAGAATGTATGAGCAAGATCCCTTATGCTTCAGTAATAGGGAGCCTCATGTATGCCATGTTATGTACACGACCTGATATAGCCCATGCTATGAGTGTTACGAGCAGATATCAGTCAAATCCAAATGAACAAACCTAGACTTCTATGAAATGTATCCTTATATACTTGAGAAGAACTAAGGATATGTTGTTGGTCTTTTGTAATGGAGAACTCCAAGTCCAGGGGTATACAGACTCAGATTTTATGTCTGATGTAGATGATCGAAAGTCGACATCTAGAAGTTTGTTTGTGTGCAATGGTGGAGCCATCAGTTGAAAAAGTTTCAAGCAGATAGTGATAGCAGATTCCACCATCGAAGCAGAATACATCACTGCATCAGAAGCTGCAAAGGAGGCATTCTGGTATAAGAAGTTTGCTGCAGAGATCAGAGTGATGCCATTAGATGCCATTTCTTTATACTGCAACAACAATGGTGCCATAGCTCTTGCTAAGGAGCCGAGGTCTCACCAAAAATCCAAGCACATCGAGCGGCGATACCACCTCATTCGTGATTACCTCGAGAAGGGTTACGTCGAGGTCAAGAGAGTCGACTCCGCAGACAATGTGGTGGACCAACTTACAAAGCCGTTAGGCTAGCAAAAGATCGAATCCCACCTTAAGAAGATGGGACATAGATTTATAGCCAATTGGCTTTAGTTCAAATGAAAGTTTCTTAGATATGTATGCCCTAGAAGCCAGAATTGGCTGACACTTGTAATACACTTGTAGGGGCAAAATTATAATTTTAACTATAAATAATAAATTGGGCTATTTTCTATCATAAATGTGTATTTAGTGTCTGTGATACATCCCTTGAATTAATGGTAATCATAATTCTTATTTTCAAGAGTTGAAAATTTAAGACGAATTTTCATTATTAACTCATAAAATGCTCCTGACCGTAAGATCATCATGAGGATGGTGATTGATCCGAAAGGTTGGTATACAATCACTTCTTTATATAGTAGATGAGTCTTGAGTCTACGGTGTAGAGACATCAGAGTGAGAGTACAAGTACTCGTTAGAGAATGAGGGCACTGAGCATGACCACCTCGAGTAATCATAAGGAAGTCTACCATCTCGTCGATGACTGACTCGAAGCTGTAGTAGTATGTCTGATTTTTTGACCTGAGGTGCATCGTCAGTTCACCTTGAGGGTGTTATAGTTTGACCACACCATGACTCGATCTCCTAGCCATTCGGAACCCTGAGGTGTATGTTGGCTATAGCATGTTCATTATAAGAATTGGATTGCACCAAAAGGGAATCTATCTACATCGATAGATGAGAAGAAGCCCTATGATGATCATGAGAATCAAGTCCATAAGCCCATGGCCATGGTAGAGTGAAATAATAGAAAGAGTTTCTATTAAGATTTTCACATTAGACTTGAATCAAATGATTAAATCATATGATGAAAATTAGAGTTTGATGAGTTCACCTTAACCCTAATCTGATCGGAGCTCAAGATAGAAGAACTTAATCACACAAGTAGCTGCACTGAGAGGTTCATTTTTAATTTTGATGGATTGCCATCATATACTGCTAGGTATCACTAGTGGAATTTAGGAGCAATTATAATGATTTGGATGATCGATCATTCTAGTTGTCTGAATCAGAAGAGTTCTGATCCATCGAAAGGAGTTTTGATAATATCGATGATAGAGATCGCGACATATCCCATTACCATACAGAACTGAATCTAGCTGGATCACACAAACAAGGGTTTGGATCTGGATATCATCAATTAGACTAATGCAGATCAATTGATTTGAATAAGATTCAATTAGGTTCAAGAAAATCATGCTAGCACATGATTGAGCCTAACATTCTCCTTCTACTATCATTAAAAGTTGTCTCGACTGAGCCAAATATGTTTGTACTTGCTCAGGTACCTCTACTTTGTCTGACTGGAGTTTGTCCAGATTGGAAAAGGATTGTCTTAATTTATGAGATAAATTTGAGACAACACCTACCATTTTCCATCACCTGCTAATTCCTGTCTTTGACTTTGGTCAAACATTGATCTTTGACACTTAGACATCTGCCCATGTGTCATGCACCTATAGGAGAGCAGATAGGGGTTTGTCCCCTTGCTAGAAATTGGAAAGAAGGGGGTGGGTGCCTAGGGAGGTGTGCGCCCATGGATAGGGATGCCTGGAGTCCCATATAGGTGGGACTCCAGGTTGCTTCTAGGATTCTACTTAGGTGGCGCCAACCTATGAATTTTGATCAATCTTAGGCACCATTTAAGGATGAATTGAGGGGACACTCATCTAATTGGATCAGATGATGTCATCCCACCAATCAAATTTAGATCAGATTGCATGAAGCAACGTGATTGGTCGAGATGATGTGGCACTACATGGCACAGTAGGGTCTATATAAACCCTGTCTGCGCCCAACTTTCATAGAGTTCTATCTTAGCCCATGCCCCAAGGCTGCCCCTCTCTCTCCTCCAAGCCATCTTCTAGTCCTCTCTCTCCTCTCCATGCCCAAGGGAATTGGGCTCTAGTTTGGTGCGATCCAGGAAAGAAAAAGCGGACGAGAAAGGAAGAAGGCAGCACTGCTATAGAGACGACTGCAGATCTTCGAAAGAAGTTTTAAAGATCCTCCAAATTAGATCTAGATCTGATATTTGGAGAGGTGATAAAGAAAGAGAAGATCTTTAGATCCAATCTGAGTGGATACCGATAGAGGCCAGGTGCTTGCGTGGCTAAATCCAGAATCTCAGGCAATCGGCAGGATCATCAAAGGATAATCTGATTACGCAACATCAAGATGCAAATTAAATTAGATTTAATTTATTTTTATTTTTATTTATTAGATCTATAAAATTAGATTTGAAATATCTCAGATTTGATTTAGATACATAAGAGAAATTTTTGAAATATCTCTCTTGATCCGATCAAATCTGAACGAACCTGACCCAAGAAATCAGAATTTTCCCTTCAACTGGTATCAGAGCAAGGTTCTCTAAATTATTTAGGTCTGATTTTATTTTAATTTTGATCTAATAATTAAATGATTTTAGATTTGACATGAGATGTGATTAGATCTAAAATTAAAAAAATTAAAATTAAATAATTTAGATCTAAGTTTTACAAGATGCATGACTAATTATAAAATAGAACTATTCTATACATAGTCTTGCATGCTCATAATTTAATTTGATTAAACTATAATTTTAGATCTATTTATTTACTATTTTTTGATGTAATAATTATTATAGTAAGATCTAAAAAATAGTAAATAATTTTTTTTAATTTTTGGATCATATGAGATATGATGAATGCATGATTAGACTAGTTGTAGAATAGTTCTACATAATTATCTAGATTAGAATTTATTTTGATGTGATTAATTTAAATATAATTTTTTAGATAAATTATGAGATAATTTATATCTGAAAATATGCATGATATGTTGCATGAGATGTATGCAAAACATGTATAAAGTTAGATCAATTTTTATATATGAGATATATGATGAAGATCTAACTAGTTTTGTAGATTTATATTTCTGATTAAGGGGTTCCCCCTCGCCGTCCAGTCATAAGAACAAAGTTGGGTTTAAATGCCCTCTCCTCCCATTCGATGGGGTGTTCTTATGATGTGTAGGGGTGCTGCACATTCATCCTTAATCAGAAATTGAAAACTTACTTTCTGTAAAACTCTAGATCCTAAAACCTTAGGATTTTATTTACATATTTTATTTGTGAACCCTAAATTAATTAAGAATTAAGATTATAAAATATATGTTAGATCTAAAATTGAGAATTTTAGATCTAAGACATATTCATAAAATTGGGTTCGGGCTTGGGTAGCTCAATTAGGTCTAAGCAGTTGATCAAACTGAATCAAGAGTTGGTTAGATGGGATCAACACTGCTTAAATTGACCAACCTAATAGGATTAAGTCTGGGCCAAGATCGAGTCACATGAGTGATCAATCAAACTAAGACCTAATTAGGCTCAGTGGTTAGAGTCTGATTGTAGGCTAACCCGATTGGTTCTAGCTCAACAATTTGGTGTCTAAGGTAAGTCTGGCAGATACAACAAACTAATTCTTAATTGAGAGCTACTCGACTTGATTGCATTCTTATCGAGTTAATGACATATCCCTTCCACCGGTCTTACTTATCTGACCATATTTATTGGCTCAGTCCTGATCTGAGGTGGTCAATAATCCAAGCTAACCCATGCCACTAGATTATTCATAATGGTTATGACTATGTCAAGTCTAGTTTAATGAGACCAAGTTTGGGCACACCATGATTAGAGAATCATTGAACAAGAGTTGTTTACTCATTGGCTAACCCATCACCAATAACTATTAGGTGAGGTGATGAGTCAGTTGGTGGGACCGCACCATCCACTAGAAATCATTAATCATGAAAATTTTTGCATCTTTATAAAGAAAGTGTAGAGATCCGAGAAAATAGTGAGAGCTAATTTATTTAAAAATAAAATCTTTAAATAAATTAGTTAAGTTTTAGTTACAATATCTAGCTAAAAACTTTGACTCTCTACAGAAAAATATCTACATCCAACCCACTAGCATGAATCCTGGACACCCATAGACTGACTGAACCCAATTACAAGGATTGGCTTCGAAACTTCAAAATTATTTTGGATTTTGAGAAGTTAACTCATGTATTGGATCAGGACCTTCCCACCTTACCAGCTCGTCCATCCGCTGAACAGAGAGCATCTTTTGAAAAGTGGACGGACGAAGATAATAAGGCCAAATATTATATGTTGGACTCAATGTCTGATGAGCTTCAGCACCAACATGAAGATATCAGGACTGCCCGCCAAATGTTGGCTCATCTGCAAGAGATGTTTGGTGAACAGAGTCGCATAGCCACGGATCAAGTCACTTAACGACTTTTCAAGACTAAAATGCATGATGGGCAGTCAGTCCAAGATCATTGATTGATGATGATCAAGGACTTGGAAGAGCTTGAGAAGCTCAGAGTGAAGTTGGACTTGGATTTGTAGAATGATATAATTCTACAATCCTTGATTGATGCATATGGGCAGTTCATCATGAACTACCATATGCATAAATTTCAAAATTCCCTGGTCGAACTTATGAACATGCTGGTTATCGCTGAGCTTTCTATGAAAGATTCTAAAGGCTCAGTGCTTGCTATGAAACGGACTTCTTTCAAGAGAAAGTCTTTTGAAAAGAAGAAGAAGTCTGTGAAAAAGCAGAAGGTGGAAGGAGAAAAGAAGAAAAAAGTAGAGCTAAAAAAGAAGGCCGCTGATAAAGAAAAGTATTTCCATTGCAACAATGATGGCCACTGAAAGCAAAACTGCCCTACTTACCTGGCCACCCTAAAGAATAAGAAGGAGGCAGGTCCTTCTGGAGGTATGCTCGTTATTGAGTCTAATCTTATGGTTTCTTCTGTATCCAGTTGGGTGCTTGACTCTGATTCTAGTGCTCATTTATGTACTTTCATGCAGGGTCTTGAGGATAGCAGGAGGCTGAGGGATGGTGAGATGATCCTGCATGTCGAAAATGGAGCAAGAGTTGCTACCGTGGCCATGAAAACATACCCTCTTCGACTACCATCTGATTTAGACTTAGTTTTAAAAGACTGTTATTATGTGCCTGTAGCAAGCAGAAATTTGATTTCTGTTTCATGCCTAGCACTAGAAGGCTATATAATTAGTTTTTTTAAGGACCATTATAACGTTCATTATGAAAGAAATAAAATTGCAAGTGGTTTTCTTATTAACGGTCTTTATCAGTTACAAATTGATGTATCCATTTTTAATATCGAGCAAAATATGAATACCATGAAATGACCTAGGGATAGTCCAAATGATAGATATCTATGGCACCTAAGACCAGGTCATATAGCAGAAGATAGGATTAACAAATTGGAGAAAATTCGGCTATTGAGTTCGTTGACTTTCGAGTCATATCCAATTTGTGAATCTTATCTTCATGGCAAAATGACTAAGCTCATTTTTGTAAGACATAGGGAAAGGGCCATGGATCTTCTTGCCCTAGTACATACTGATGTGTGCTGCCCATTTGATGTACTGACTAGAGGCAACTTTGTCTACTTCATAACCTTTACCGATGATTTATCTAGGTATGGGTATGTATATCTTGTGAGACACAAGTCTGAAGCTTTTGAAAAGTTCAAGAAATTCAAACATGAAGTAGAAAAGCAAACTGAAAAATCCATCAAGGTTCTTCGATCAGATCGAGGAGGTGAATACCTTAGTCGAGAATTCCTGAACTATCTCAAGAAAAATGGCATAGTCTCTTAATGGACTCTACTTGGAACACCTCAACTCAATGAAATTTTAGAATGGAGGATTCGGACTCTATTAGATATGGTCCGATCCATGACGAGCTTCACAGACCTTCTTGATTTTTTTTTGGGACACTGTTTGTTAACTGCAATATACTTAGTGAATAGGGTTCCTTCTAAAATCGTTCCTACACACACCGTATGAGATATGGCTTGGTAAGAAATCAAGTCTGGGTCATCTCAGAATTTGGGGTTGTCCGGCTCGTGTCCAAAGACAACAAGTGGATAAATTAGACTTTAGGTCCTTTAGAGCTTGATTTATAGGATATCCTAAAGAGTCACTAGGATATTATTTCTACATTCTAGAAGATCACAATATGATTGTGAGTCAACATGCCATCTTTCTTGAAAAATAGTTTATTCAAGATAAGGCCATTGGAAAGCCGATCAAGCTCGATGAGAAAGTCTCACAAGAGCAACGACCTAAGGACCAAATGGAACCAAATCAGGTTAAGCCAATACAATCACTACCTCCTCTACCTCATAGATTGGAAAGCATTTTCCATCCTCGCAGAGGTACTTAGGTACTATTTTAGAGGAAGTAGAGAAAATGTTCCTCGTAGGTAATAGGGTTCATGGTGATGATCCCAAAACCTATAATGAGGTGATATCGGATATCGACTCTGAGAAATGGTTAGAGGCAATGAAGTCAGAAATTGACTCGATGCACTCAAACCAAGTCTGAACCTTGGTAGATCCACCAGAAGGTATAGTACCTATTGGGTGTAAATGGATCTACAAGAGAAAGATTGGTGCAGATGGAAATGTGGAGACATTCAAAGCTAAATTAGTGGCAAAAGGTTATAGTCAGCATGAAGGCATTGACTATCAGGATACCTTTTCGTCCAGTAGCTATGCTAAAATCCATTCGCACATTGCTTGCTGTTGCAGCCTATTTTGATTATGAAATATGGCAAATGGACGTGAAAACGATGGCATTCTTAAATGGATATCTTGAGGAAGATATCTATATGGAACAGCCGCTAGGTTTCACATCCAGTGATGATGATCACAAGGTATGCAAGCTGCAAAGGTCCATATATGGACTTAAGCAAGCATCTCGGAGCTGGAATACTCATTTTAATGATGTGATCAAATTATTTGATTTCATCAAAAATGAGGAGGAGCCATATGTCTTCAAAAAGGTCAGTGGGAGCGCTATTGTCTTCCTCGTATTGTACGTGGATGACATCCTCCTTATTACGGAATGATATTCCCATGTTGACCATAGTTAAAATGTGGTTATCTAAAGAATTCTCCATGAAAGACCTAGGAGAAGCATCCTTTATTCTGAAAATTAAGATCTATAGAGATAGACCGAATAGGATGCTAGGACTTTCACAGAAGATGTACATAGAGGAAGTGCTAAAGAGGTTTAGCATGAAAAACTCTAAGAGGGATTTAGTATCCTTCAGACATGGCATTCATCTTTCCAAGAAGATGTGCCCTAGCACACCTGAGGAAATAGAATGCATGAGCAAGATCCCTTATGCTTCAGCAATAGGGAGCCTCATGTATGCCATGTTATGTATACAATCTGATATAGCCCATGCTGTGAGTGTCACGAGTAAATATCAATCGAATCTAGATAAAGAAACCTAGACTTCTGTGAAATGTATCCTCATGTACTTGAGAAGAACTAAGGATATATTGTTGGTCTTTGGTAATGGAGAACTCCAAGTTCAGGGGTATACAGACTCAGATTTTATCTCCAATGTAGATGATCGAAAGTCGACATCTGGAAGTCTGTTTGTGTGTGATGGTGGAGTTGTCAGTTGAAAATGTTCCAAGCAGATAGTGATAGCAGATTCCACCATCGAAGTAGAATACATCACTGCATCAAAAGTTGCAAAGGAGGCATTCTGGTATAAGAAGTTTGCCGCAAAGATCAGAGTGATGCCATCAAATGTCATTCCTCTGTACTGCGACAACAATGATGCCATAGCTCTTGCTAAGGAGCAGAGGTCTTACCAGAAATCAAAGCACATCGAGTGGTGATACCACCTTATTCGTGATTACCTCGAGAAGGGATACGTCGAGGTCAAGAGAGTCAACTTCGCAGACAATGCGGTGGACCCGCTTATAAAATCATTGGGCTAGCAGAAGATCGAAGCCCATCTTGAGAAGATGGGATCTAGATTTATAGCCAGTTGACTTTAGTTCAAGTGGGAGTTTGTTAGATATGTGTGCCATAGAAGCCAGAATTGGCTGACACATGTAATACACTTCTAGGGGCAAAATTATAATTTTAACTATAAATAATAAAATGGGTTATTTTCTATCATAAATGTATATTTAGTGTCTGTGATACATCCCTTGAGTTAATGATAATCATAATTTTTATTTTCAAGAGTTGAAAACTTAAGAAAAGAATTTTTATTATTAACTCATAAAATGCTCCTGACCGTAGGATCATCATAAGGAGAGTGATTGATCCGGAAGGTTGGTGTACAATTTCTTCTTTATATAGTAGATGAGTTTTGAGTCTACGGTGTAGAGACATCGAAGCGAGAGTATAGGTACTCATTAGAGAACGAGGGTACTAAGCATGACCATCTCGAGCAGTCATAAGGAAGTCTACCTTCTCATCGATGACTGACTCGAAGCTGCAGTGGTGTGTCTGATTTTTTGACCTGAGGTGCATTGATAGTTCATCTTGAGGGTGTTATAGTTTGACTACACCATGACTCGATCTCCTAGCCATTCGAAACTCTGAGGTGTATGTTAGTTATAGCATGTTCATTATAGGAATTGGATTGCACCAAGAGGGAATATATCTACCTCGGTGGATGAGAAGAAGCCCTATGATGATCATGAGAATCAAGTCCATAAGCCCATGGCCATGGCAGAGTGAAATAATAGAAAGAATTTCTATTAAGGTTTTCACATCGAACTTGAATCGAATGATTAAATCAAATGATAGAAATTAGGGTTTGACGAGTTCACCTTAACCCTAATCTGATCGGGGCTCAAGATAGAAGAACTTAATCACACAAGTAGCTGCACTGAGAGGTTCATTTTTAGTTTTGATGGATTGCCACCATATACTACTAGGTGTCACTGGTGGATTTTGGGAGCAATTAGAATGATTTGGATGATCGATCATTCTAGTTGTCTGAATCATAAGAGTTTTAATTTCATCGAAAGGAGTTTTGATAATATCGATGACAGAGATTATGACATATCCCATTATCATATAGAATTGAACCTAACTGGGTCACACAAATAAGAATTTGGATCTGGATATCATCAGTTGGACTAACCCAGTTCAATTGATTTGAATAAGATTCAATTAGGTTCAAGAAAATCATGCTAGCACACGATTGAGCCTAACGTTCTCCTTCTACTATCATTAAAAGTTATCTCGACTGAGCCAAATATGTTTGTACTCACTCAGATACCTTTACTTGGTCTGACTGGAGCTTGTCCAGATCAGAAAAGGATTGTCTTAATTTATGAGATAAATTTTAGACAACACCTGCCATTTTCCATCACCTGCTAATTCTTGTCTTTGACTTTGGTTAAACGTTGACCTTTGACACTTAGACATCTGCCCATGTATCATACACCTGTAGGAGAGTAGATAGGAGCTTGTCCTCTTGCTAGAAATTAGAAAGAAGGGGATGCATGCCTAGGGAGGCGTGCGCCCATGAATAGGGACGCCTGGAGTCTCATATAGATGGGACTCCAGGTTGCTTCTAGGATTCTACTTAGGTGGCACCAACCTATAGACTTTGACCAGTCTTAGGTGCTATCTAAGGATGAATTAAGGGGGCTCTTATCTGATTGGATCAGATAATATCATCCCATCAATCAGATTTAGATCTGATTGCATGAAGCAACATGATTGGCCGGGATGATGTGGCACTGCATGGCGTAGTAGGATCTATATAAACCCTATCTACGCCCAACTTTCATAGAGTTCTCTCTTAGCCCATGCCCTAAGGCTGCCCCTCTCCCTCCTCCATGCCATCTTCTAGTCCTCTCTCTCCTCCATGCCCAAGGAAATTTGGGCTCCAGTTTGGTGCAATCCAGGCAAGAGAAAGCTGATGAGAAAGGAAGAAGGCAGCACTGCTGTAGAGACAACTGCAAATCTTCGAAAGATGTTTTGAAGATCCTCCAAATCAGATCTAGATCTGATATTTGGAGAGATGATAAAGAATGAGAAGATCTCTAGATCTAGTACAAGTGCATATTGGTAGAGGCCAGGCGCTTGCATGGATAGATCCAGAATCTGTAGGATCATTAAAGGATAATTTGATTACCCAACATCAAGGTATAAATTAAATCAAATTTAATTTATTTTTATTTTTATTTATTTGATCTATAAAATCAGAGTTGAAATATCTCAGATCTGATCTGGATACATGAGAGAAATTTTTGAAATATCTCTCTTGATCCGATCAAATTTGAATGAATTTGATCCAAAAAATTAGGATTTTTCCTTCACCGTTGTTAGGGCAAGGTTCTCCTCCTATCCCTAACAAGGGTTTAGGAGCACAAAGGGACCATTGAAAGGGCTTCTCCCCTCCTTCTGTTTTAAATAATCGAAGATCTTTATCCATATCAGGATGAGGTCCTCCTATTTTTGATACGGTCGACTCTTATTGTTTCCTTAACAGGATGAGGTTCTTCTCCTATTCCTGATAGGATTGGTTTTCCTTTGTTAGGATGAGGTTCTCCTGCTATCCCTAACAAAGGTTTAGGAGCACAAAGAGGCTGTTGAAAGGACCTCTTTCCTCCTCCTATCTTAAATAATCAGAGATCTTCATCCATATCAGGATGAGGTCCTCCTCCTGCTCCTGACATGGTTAGCTCTTATTGTCCTCCTATCAGGATGAGGTTCTCCTCCTATCCCTTACAAAGATTTAGGGGTACAAATGAGCCGTTGAAAGGACCTCCCCCCTTCTTCTATCGTAAATAATTGGAGGGCTTCATCCATATCAGGATGAGGTTCTCCTCCTGTTCCTGACATAGTTAGCTCTTATTATTGGCTAAGTTTGGTTGAATCACCTCTTCTTATCACATAATTTTGCACCAAGAAATGAAACTATTGAAGTAAAGGATTTTATTACTAGTAATACATTCGTAGATTTTCTGAATTCCAAGGCCGTGGAAGCATAGATCCTTCGAGTTCTTTTAGATAATATGTTCCTAGTCGGACGACTTCCACCACCTTGTGAGGACCTTCCTAATTTGGGGTGAGCATTCATTGATTTTGGGGTTGCTAGACATCCGCTCATCGAAGCATGAGATCTCCAATTATAAAGATCTTACTTCTGACTCTCAAGTTATAGTAGCAGGCTACCTTTTGCTTGTAAGCTGCCATCCGAATCTGGGCCTTTTCATTTTTTTCCTCCAGTAGATCAAGGTTAGCCTAAAGGTCTTGTGAGTTGCTTTGCTCATTGAAGGCTTCCACTCATGCTAAGGGAAGTTCAAGTTCGATCAGAATAACCGCCTCCATTCCAAAAGCCAATGCAAAGGGTGTCTTCCCAGTAGGTAATCTTTACATAGTTCGATAATCCCAAAGCACGTGATAGAGTTCATCCACCCAAGATCCTTTTGCCCTTTCAAGCCTGGCCTTTATCCCCTGAAGCAAAGTTCTATTGGTCACTTTAGCCTCACCATTTGCTTGTGGCTGAGCCACTGAGGTGAAATGGTGAGATATATTCAAGTCTTCACAAAACTCGACGAACTTCACACCTACGAACTGACGCCCATTATCAGTGATTAGCATCCAAGGTAGACTAAACCTATAAATGATTGATTTTCAAATGAAGTCCTATACTTTAACTTCAGTGATCTTCGCCAGAGGTTCGGCTTCGACCCATTTAGTGAAATAATCTATAGCCACCAGCAAGAACTTTCGCTGTCCAGATGCCATGGGGAAGGGCCCAAGTATTTTTATCCCCCATTCTGCAAATGGCCAGAGGGCACTCAGCAGTGTAAGCTGTGAAGCCGGTTGTCATTGAATATTGGCATTCCTCTGACATCTATCACACTTTCTTACATAATTCATGATATCTTGATGCATTGTTAGCCAATAGTATCCCTGATGGAGTAGCTTATATAACAAAGATCTTGCCCCAAGGTGATTTCCGCTAACCCCTTCATGAACCTTCCTCAAGGCATAGTCAGCTTCTGAAGATTGAAGATATTTGAGGAGTGGTAATGAGTATGACCTTTTATACAACTTGTTTTCATACAAGATGTATCAGAAAGCTTGATTTCATAACTTCCAAGCCTCCTTATGATCTCTGAGAAGAATTCCTTCCTTAAGATACGCAACCAAGGGGTCGATCCGGCTGGGTTCATGATCCACTTGCATTATTGTCTGAGGCTCTTCCGAACTTGGGATTTGCTAGATGTCAAAATTATCAAAGGTCAAACTTAAGCGCTTCACTTTCTCTATGTACTTTTTCAAATTTTCTTTTTGAGCTTCGAAGGAGCGATTAACTTGTCCCACCACTAGCTGAGAGTCACTATAAACCTTCAAATGCTGTACATCTAGCTCTTTGGCTATTCTTAGTCCTACAAGGAGGGCTTCGTACTCCGCTCCATTGTTAGTGGCGGAAAAGTCAAAGTGCAATGCATATTCTGCTACTACCCCCTCCGGATTGATGAGAATCAAACCTGCACTTACACCAGAGGGATTAGATGAACCATTCGCATATAGCACCTAGTAGTTTGTAGGGAGGTCGGTCGCATCTTCTAGGGAATCTTATTGAAACCATTGAGCATTCACTGCACCTTGATCAAGTTCGGCTTCATTAGAAATGGTACACTCTACTATAAAATCTACCAATATCTGGGCTTTGATCGACAGTCGAGGTTGAATGTTGATGTTGAACTTGGTAACCTCGATTGCCCACTTTGCTATCCTCCTAGATGCATCCGCTCAATGAAGAACTACCTTGATTGGCTGGTTGGTAAGGAGAGTTATAGTTTGTCTATAGAAGTATGGTTGGATTCTTCATGCTGCAATTAATAGTGCATAAGTTAGTTTTTCTAACTTAGTATACCTGATCTCAACATCCCTTAGGACTCGACTTATATAGTAAATCGGTCGATGCACTTTTGCCTCTTCCTTGACTAAAACCACTACAATGGCTGCTAGAGAAACTACTAGGTATAGAAACAATTCTTCTCTTGGTTCAGATTTGGTGAGTAAAGGGGACGAGCCGAGGTAGTTCTTCAATTCTTCAAATGCTTGTTAGGATTCGGTGGTCCAGCAAAAATTTTTTGGTTGTTTGAGAACTTAGAAGAAGGTAATACACTGCTCGACCGACTTTGAAATAAAGCGATTCAGAGCTGCTATCCTTTCCACTGGGTGCTGAACTTCTTTTATTGACCTTGGAGCAGCCATTTCTTGAATGGCCCGAATCTTCTCTGGATTCATCTCAGTTCCGCACCTTGACACCATAAAATCCAAAAATTTTTCCAAAGTTACTCCGAAGGTGTACTTAGTTGGGTTCAACTTTATTTTATACCTCCGAAGAGTGCTAAAGGTCTCTTCAAGATTGACAATATGATTTGCAGAAGTTCTGCTCTTTACAAGCATGTTATCCACATAGACCTCTATGTTGCGGTTGATTTGCTCCTTGAAGATCTTGTTCACCAAGCATTGGTAGGTTGCCCGTGCATTTTTGAGTCTGAAAGGCATAATCCTATAACAATAAAGACCACGGTCAGTAAAAAAAATAGTTTTCTCCTCAACCTCTAGCACCATCTAGATTTGATTATAGCCGGAGAAGGCATCCATGAAAGTGAGAAGCTCGTGGCCTAAAGTTGCATCTACTAGTCGATCAATTATGGATAGAGGGTAGTTGTCTTTTGGGCAAGTCTTGTTCAACTTCTTGAAATCTATGCACATTCTCCATTTACCATTTGCTTTTTTGATGAGTACCACATTGGAGACCTAGTTCGGATAACTAACTTTGAGAATCAACCCAACCTTGAGGAGTTTGTCGACTTCTTCTATGATTGCCTTTTATTTTTTCGACACATGACGCCTCCTTTACCGGCCTATGCTTGGGATCAATAGCCAGACGATGTTCCATGACTTCAACATCAATTTCGAGCATGTCTATAGGAACCCAAGCGAAGATATCTGCATTTTTCTATAGAAAGATGATGAGCTACTCTCGAACCTCTTCACCTAAGTTTGAACCGATCTACACCATGTGCTCTTCATTCCCATCATTCAAAGGGATTGGAACAAGATCATCCATGGGCTCCCCTCATTCTTTAATAAGGTCATCATGGACATCCAGCCCATCCATTGGATAAGAGTCTACTTGCTTTCTCTCCTGCAAAGCAATATTATAACAATGTTGAGTTAGTGTCTGATCTCCTCTAACCTCTCCGACTCCATGTTTTGTTGGAAACTTCATCTTCAAGTAATAAGTAGAAACCATGGCCCAAAGTGTGTCCAAATCGGATCGACCAAGGATCGCATTGTAGGCAAAAGGTGTGAGCTTAGAAGTGGTACTCTCAAGACTTGAAAATATGAGAAGATAGGTCATGAAAAAATAGGAGTGAGCTAAAAGAGAAATTAGCTCTCCTAGCAAAGTTCAAAAATTGGGTTGGCTCATCCTGAGACTGAGCCGGCTAAGTTAGAAACTGGGCCAGCTCAGTCCAGAACTGGATCGGCTAGGTCTTAGAGAAAAATTCAAATAGAGAGCAGTGATTTCAGAACTACAAGCATGGTACACAATTGGGTCGGCTCAATCTGGGACTGAGCCGACCCAGTTAGACTGAGCCGACGTAGTCGTAGGTTAGTCAGCTTAGTTTTTTTGAGTTATTATTTGATGTATGTGGATTGTTTGAATTTGGAAAGTTTTTGTATGAGCTTGGGTTTGACCCTTTGTAAAGTATATATACTGAAAATAGGTCAAGGTTGTATAGATGCTATGTTATACTTAATAAAAGCTCTTTTCTTCCTTTAATCTCTTCTTCTCTTCTTGTCTATTCCTTGAATTATTCGATCGTGCTTCCACAGTACTCTTTGAGAGGTTCTTTCTTGTTGCTTGGCCAATCACCAGCGGCCATGCCAGTCCGTGTGGAAAGAGCGTGTATTCCCAATAATTGGTATCAGAACAGTGTTGCATGGTAGAAAGAAGGATACCTAGGGTTTACTACATTCAAAATCTATTGCACCAGATTTTATCCTAAAACTTTTAGTTTGCTTCATGGTTGTCTTTAGATTGAGATGGAGATTGGTTACACGGAGAAATGGTGATACAAAAGTTTGGAAAGAGGATCTAGGGCTAGTTAGATCTTCTTTGAAGAGTAGTTTTGCTGGTGTGTGTGATTATGAAGGGTGTTAGGGATTTGTTCTTGACTTGTTTGAAGTTATGGGATCAAGTGGATTCAAGATGGATTTTGAGAAGTTCGACGGCAAGGAGAACTTTACCCTATGGCAGCAAAGAGTAAAGGACTTATTGGTTCAACAGAGGATCTATAAGATCTTGATAAAAGAAAGGTCGAAAAAAATCAGTACTGAGGATTGAAAAGAGTTGGAGAAAATTGCTTTTAGTACAATTCGGATGTACTTGGCCGATCAGGTTTTGCTCGAGGTTTGCACAGAGACTACGGCAAAGGGGCTCTAGGAGAGACTGAAGAATACATACGTGAAGAAGAACATGACCAATAAGCTATAGTTGAAGAAACAGCTGTATAGCCTGAGGATGCTCGAAGGTGGAGATCTTGTAGCACATATTCAAAGGTTCAATCAGGTGTGTTTTGAGGTGATGAGTTTGGATGTGAAGATCGACAAGGAGGAACGGGTGTTGCTACTATTATGTTCTCTCCCAGGTTCGTATGATGGTCTCATAACAACTTTAGTTTATGAGAAGGAGAGCTTAAACTATGAAGAGATTGTTGGTATGCTCAGATCAAATGAGCAAAGGGAAAAGATCTACAAGGGAGATCCTAAGTTTGAGATCTTGGCTGTGAATGAAAGACAGGAAAGATCAAAGGAGAAGGCAAGAGAAAAATCCAATGGTAGGTCAAAATCTTAGGATCAGAGGAAGATATTAAAGTGTTATAAATGTCATCAGCCTGGACACCTGAGGAGAGATTGTCCCTTTTTAAGATCAAAAAAAGGGAAGGCTAGCAAGGAAGATGATACAGGTTCTGTGAGCAATGGAGAAGACCTGCTAGTTGTATCAGATGGATCCACAAAGTGTGATACTATATGGATATTGGATTCATCATACTCACATCACTATACTTCTCATCGGGAGTGGTTTACTACCTACCAGAAGGCCGATAGTGGAAGTATCAGCCATAGAGATGATCACCCATGCAAAATAGCTGGACTTGGCTCTATTGGGGTGAGGATGTACAATAGGATCATCCATACATTATCGAATGTTAGGCATGTACCGAAGCTGAAAAAGAATTTAATCTCTTTGGGCTACTTGGAGGAGCAAGGTTATGCTTTTAGTAGCTAGGCCGGTAGTGGATGCTTGAAGATTTCCAAGGGAGCTTTGGTGGTGATGAGAGGTAGAAGACTAAGCAACAATCTCTACAGAATGAAAAACTCAGTGGTGAATGATAATGCAAAAGTGCTAGTAGCGATACAGGAGGAGCAGATTTTATATCAACTATGGCACTATTGGATGGATAATATGAGTGACCGTGGGCTCACAGAACTAAGCAGAAGAGGTATAATCCCAATCCTAAAGAAGGAGGGCACAGATCTTTGTGAGCCATGCATCTTTGGCAAATAGCATAGGATGAAGTTTGCTAGAAGTACCAAGCATAATAGAAAAGTGCTGGATTTAGTGCACATGGATGTGTGGGGACCGGCTCCTGTATTAGCTAGAGGTGGGGAAAGATATTTTCTCATTTTTATTGATGATTTCTCAAGGAAAGTGTGGGTTTATCTGATTAGAAAAATCAAAGATGTTTTCCTGATTTAGAGCCTGGAGAGTTGAGGTTGAGAAGGAGTCAGGGAGATAGATGAAGTGTCTAAGGTCGAATAATGGAGGAGAGTATACTAGCCTGGAGTTCAGGAGGTATTGTGAGAAAAATGGCATCAAACGCCATTACACGGTGAAGATGACTCCCCAGCAGAATGGTGTCGTAGAAAGGATGAATCGAACACTGACTAAGAAGGCATGGAGTTTAAGGCTGCAGACATCACTCCCAAAGTCATTTTGAGGTGATGCTCTAACTTTTTCTTATTTTCTTGTGAATAGGTTCCCTCATCATAAGCTGAATGGAGGCATTCCAGAGGAGGTCTAAAGTGGGAAGAAGGAGGAGCTTGGCCACTTGAAAGTCTTTAATTGCACAGCCTATGCACATGTGGAGGCAACCGAGAGGAGCAAATTAGATCCCAAATCTCAAAAGATGACATTCATCGGATATCCATAAGGAGTCAAGGGGTACCTGCTGTGAGACTCCTAGTCACAAAAGTCAGTGATCAGTAGGAATGTTATCTTTGATGAGAAGAGCATCTTGAGGAGATCTAGGATAGATGGAACTGGGGAAACAAAGGTGTACAACGATGACCAGTCAAAGAATGATGGCATGCAGGTTATATCCACTTCAAGAAGTGTTTCTATTGAGATGGAGCTGGGAAGAAAAGTGTTGTCTCAGATAGAAAATTAGCATGGAGGGCCAGTAGTTCAAACAAATGTGCAGGAGTAGCCACAGACATTAGGCAGAGATGTGCCAGTGGGAGTGGCTTTACACAAGCCCAAGCATACTATTAAGAGGCCGGTCAGATATGGCATTGATGAGGTTATCTTCTATACACTCATCACTACTAATGGAGATTTAGAGAATTATGCTGAGGCCATGGAGAGTGAAGATCATGATTCATGGATGTAGGCCATGATGGAGGAGATGGAATCACTTGAAAAGAATCAGACATGGCAGCTAGTGAATCTTTTAGTAGGTGCTCGACCTATTAGCTCAAAGTGGGTGTTTACAAAGAAAGAGGCACTTTCAGAACAAGATGGAGTCAGATTCAAAGCAAGGCTAGTAGCAAAAGGATACTCACAAAGAAAAGAAATTGACTACGCAAAAATTCTCTCCTATGGTGCATCATACATCTATTCGAGTTTTGCTATCATTGGTGGCACAACATAATATGAAATTGGAATAGATGGACGTGAAGACGGCCTTCCTTCATGAGACTTTAGGGAAAAGAATCTACATGAAGCAGTCTGATGGTTTCATGGAGATGGGATAGGAAGAGAAGGTGTTTTTACTCAGGAAGTCTTTGTATGGCTTGAAACAATCCCCTCGTCGTGGTATCGAAGGTTTGATAGCTTTGTTTTAAGTCTGAATTTCAGCATATGTGAACATGATTGCTGCATCTATGTCAAGGATGTAGATGAGAAGGATGTCCTGTACTTACTACTATATGTAGATGATATGCTCATAGCTAGTAAAAGCATGGATGTTGTGAAAAGATTGAAAAGGGCATTATCATTTGAGTTTGAGATGAATAATTTAGATCCAACTAAGAAAATCCTTGGAATGGAGATTTGCCAAGATAGGTGTAAAGAAGTGCTCCATTTGTCACAAGGAAAGTATGTCTAGAAAGTTCTGAAGAGGTTTGGGATGGAGAAGGCCAAACCTATAGAGATGTCATTACCGAGCCATATATCTCTCTCCAAGTTATAGAGCCTCCAATCAGAAGCGGAGAGAGAGTACACGAAATGTGTTCCTTATGCAAATATTGTAGGCAGTGTGATGTACACTATGGTGTGCTGTAGATCAGATATAGCATATGTAGTGAGCACGGTTAGTAGATACTTGGCTAATCCTGGGAAGAAACATTGAAAAGCATTGAAATGGATATTAAGATATCTGCATGGAACAAGAGATTATGGTTTGGTGTTTGGTGGGTAGCCGGGAGGATTTGGAGAACAATCTATGAAGATGTGTGATGGTTCAAGTACTCTGGAAGGATTTGTTGATCCAAACTATGCTGGTGATCTTGATACATGGAGGTCTACTACTGGATACCTCTTTTGCGTATATGGCAGACCAGTGTCTTGGAGATCAATCCTTCAGTCAATCATGACCTTGTCTACCATAGAGGCTGAGTACATTAGGATAATGGAGGCTGCAAAGGAAGCCCTTTGGTTTAGGAGGCTGATTGATGAGTTGGGTTGGAGCAGAGCAAGGTTACACTATTCAGTGATAGTCAGAGTGCTCTACTGTTGGTGCAGAACCCAGTCTATCATGCATGCACAAAGCATATAGACGTGAGGTACCATAGGATCATAAAGCTGGTGGAGGAAGGTTAAGTAGAACTGATGATGGTCCATACCAAGGAGAATCAGTCTGATGCACTCATGAAGGTACTCTCAGAGATAGCTTTCAGAGATGTATGGCACGGATGGGTCTGTTGAGAAGATGAGTTCACAAGGACTTGGAAGCACCAAAGTGAAGAATGTGAGCTTAGAAGTGGCACTTCAAGTCTTGAAAACATGAAATGATAGGTCATGGAAAGATGGGAGCGAGCCAGAAGAGAAATTGGCTCTCCTAGCAAAGTTCAGAAACTAGGCCAGCTCATCCTGAGATTGAGTCGACTAAGTTGGAAATTAGGCCGACTCAATCCAGGACTGGGTTGGCTAGGTCTCAAAGGAAAATCTAGATAGAGAGCAGTAATTTTGGGACTACAACCATGGTACACAACTAGATCGGCTCAGTCTGGGATTGAGCCGACTAAAGACTGAGCTGACCCAATCATAGGTTAGCCGGCTCAATCTGAAATTGGGGCCAGACTGAGCTGACCTAGATGCAGGTTAGCCGGCTTTGTTTGAAACTCGATCAACTCAGTTTTTGCGGATTATTATTTTGTGTACGTGGATTATTTAGATTTGAAAAGTTTTTCTATGAGCTTAGACTTGACCCTTTGTAAAGTATATATACTAAAAATAGGTCAAGATTGTATAGATGCTGAGTTATACTTAATAAAAGCTCTTTTCTTGTGAAAATTTCTTCTTCTCTTCTTCTCTATTCCTTGAATTATTTGATCATACTTCCATAGTAATCTCTGAGAGGTTCTTCCTTGTTGCTTGGCTAATCACCTGTGGCCATGCCGGTCCATGTTGGAAGAGCATGTATTCCCAATAGAAGGCACTCTGACTACTAAAAAGTTGACATGTGCCTCCGACTGCTTTGGATATCGGCCAGGTACATCATAATTTATGAATCCTACCAAAGGAGAATCCATTGGACCCATTTTATCACTGTGTATAGACATTTTAGAGAAAGCATCATAAAACAAGATATCGGCACAACTTCTATTGTCAATTAAAATATGGCGTACATCATAATCAGCAATATTTAAAGTGACTACAACTACATCATTGTGCGGAAGCTGAATTCCTTGGGCATCCTTCTCAATGAAAGTGATGGGTTCTTCAATCTGCTGCTTCTTTGCTAGCTCTGCTAATCTACTAGCCTCCCCTATCGACATTCCCCGGCAATGGTATTGATGACTCCAAGAGGGGGCCGATCTTCTTATGGCTAATCCCATCGAGATAGTTCCAACCGAGGTGGGGCTCTTAAATGATCTTCTCTCTTCTCTTATTGGCATCTAATGAACTAGTCTAGCCGACCCCTTCTAATCAATGCCTCGATCTTGTCCTGAAGCTGGATGCATTCTTCTATGTTGTGATCATGATCATGATGGTAGAGACAGTACTTATTAGGATTGTGCTTGGTCGGGTGAGTCTGCATTCTTTTCGGCCCCGACAGCTACTTCCTTATCTCCATCAACACTTGAATCTTTGAGGCATTCAAAGGAGCATAGTTGTTGAATCTTCTGGGAGGAGAATTTCGTTGGGTCTTTCGATCGAGACTTTCCAATCGATGAGCTCAAGGAGGGGTTTGAGCTCATCTACGCTCGAAAGGAGTTTGGGAGCACGGTCGAGCCTCATTCAGCTTTCCTCAAGATGTGGGTTTGCTGGATTCACCCATTTGCTGCTCCCTCGTGGCCTTGTTGTCCTTCAATTTGAAGACCTCCTCCACTCGAAAATAACCATCAGCTCGAGCCAACATATCAGCAAAATTTTTGGAGTACTTTCTTTCTAAGGAGGATAAAAGATCATTCTTCTTATGATTGCCTTTAAGTGAGTCCATGGCTATAGACTGGTCCAAGTTCCGACCTTCAATGCAGTAGCATTAAAAAGGCTGACGTAGGATCGGATGGATTTTTCCTCTTTATATTATATGTTGATGAGAGAATTTGAACCTCATCTAAGGCATCGACTACTTATAAAATGAGCCACAAACTGATGGCTCATTTGATCAAAAGAGAATATCATACTTGACTTAAGACTCGAGTACCAGTTTCTTGCTACCCCCTTCAAGGTAGATGAAAAAGCTAGGCATAGGATGGCATTCAGCATGCCATGGAGCAGCATCATTGTTCGAAATGCCTTGAGATGGTCGACTAGATCAGAAGTCCCACCAAAAGTTTCAAACTAGGGGAGCTTAAAGTTTGGTGGGATGGGCTCTTGCATGATTCTATTAGAGAAGGGGGGATCGGTGTAGATGTCATCATGATGAGTCGGGGTGGCATGGTGGAGTTCCTCGATTCGTTGGGTCATGTCCTATAGTTTCTGATCGAAGGCATCACCTCGACCATGGGTCTCAGATGGCCATTGACTGCAGATGAAGAAAGTCTCCTCTGGAGAAGAATCATGATCGAAATAAGATCTTGCTTCCTTCCACTTTCCCTTCTCGAGGGTGATGGGTTTGCTGACCCAGGTTGCCCTTCTAGGTGCTAATTCGTAGGACTCTGGTTGAGGATTTTTTGGCTGGACCATTGTTGGAGGTTGCTGTATAGCCTCTATTTTCATAAGGCTTCAAACCTGCTACATCAGCAGATTGAATTGCTCCAGATCTACTATGGCCATCGATGGAGGAGGCTAAGGAGTTAATGATGGGGCTGGAATAGATAGATCTGGCTAGAATCTGATGGCGGAGATAGTAGATCGATGAGTGGTTGTCCTCTTTGGAGGCATTTCCTTCCTTTAGTGCCAATATTGTTGGTGCAAAAATCTTTGAGGATGTCGGAGATAGCTAGAGTTAAGGATGCAAGGTCACTGACGAGACCTGCAAAACAAAATCCAAACCAAAGGTGGATGGATCCGACAAAACCCTACGATGCTCAAGTTAATTATCCAACCAACTAGAATGGAGTGCTCAGGATATCAAGAGGTAGAGTATCGGGAAGGAGAAGAAAAGCTTACCCAATACATACCTAGAGGGTCCCTTTTATAGAGGAGCCTTGTAACAAACTGATGGAGACAGTCGTAATATTCTGGTAGTTGGCCGCTTGGGGCCAAGTGGAGTTTGTTACAGGGGATGGTGTCTATTGTCATGATATGCCAGTTTGTTAAGTTTTTGTAGTTGAAGTTTGAACGAGATAGATGCTGGCAGTGAAGGACTTTTAATCGTAGCAAATCTGGAGAATTTTGGGCTTCTCCAAGGTTGTTCATGTGGAGATTGGTTTGTATTTAGCTAGGAACTAAACTTACGCAGATGGCAAAGTCCTCCCAAGTGACTTGAAGGAGCGCGACTGGAGGAGTTCGTCCAGGGGGAGCATGATTGGAGGAGTTCTTCCTTCTCCAAGGTTGTTCACATGGAGATTGGTTTGTATGTTGCTAGGAACTAAACGTATGCAGATGGCAAATTCCTCCCAAGTGACTTGAAGGAGAGCGACTGGAGGAGTTCGTCCAAAAGGAGCACGACTGGAGGAGTTCATCTGAAAGGAACATGACTGAAGAAGTTCTTTCGGAAGGAGCATGACTAGAGGAGTTCGTCCGGAAGGAGTGCGACTGGAGGAGCATGACTGGAGAAGTTCATCCAGAAGGAGCGTGACTGGAGTAGTTCCTTTGGAAGGAGTGTGACTGGAGGAGTGTGGTTTGACCTTCACCCTACTACTGAGGGAGTCGGTAGACTTCTGCAGGAAGAAAGTTAGTGATCAAAGGTGTAGACAAAGGACCTCGACGGGGGTATCTTCTTTATCCTCAATAGGAAGCAAGACAATACTTCTTCCTATGATCCTGCTTTTAATAATAGAAGCACTATGCTTGATATAGGTTACCTAGGGCTAATTATTTTTACTGGGCTCAGAAGCCCCAATACGAACCCATTCGTACTATTGAATCAAATTCAACTTTTGATATTAATTATCAAAGTTGGGTCCTATAAGTTATCACTATCTAATATTGTTGGAGCAATTAGGGTTTAGCCTTAATTTGAGAAAAGAGAATAAGGACCTAAGTATATGAATTATATTATGCCTAAAGACTTGGACTTTAGTCTAGAGGTTCTTCCACTATTTATTTGAATTGGTAGCCTCTACCTCCAATTCAAGAAATTATCCTAATTCCTTAGTGGGTACTAGAATCCACATAAACTACACACAAGCCCAACTATGGTTGGTCAACCCATATATATCTAAGGGTAGGTTCATAACCAATTATTTCTCTAAATAATTTTCAGTATTTTAATTTTGCCTCAGAAATCTAATTAGTAGGCTAGGGCCTCTACTGTAAGGATTCGGTTAGGTCCAATCATTAACATGAGCATACTTGGTGCGTCTAACTAACGAATGATTAAGGCCAACTATGGTTGGTCAACCTAACCACCATTAGATAGACACATCCAAGTCATTATATGATGAATGATAATTCCATTAGTCAAAGAGCACCAGGCCTATGGGCCTTCAATGATTATTAAGTTAATGGATCCATTATCAAACAACTTAATGGGAAGCTATGACTCAGTTATCCCCATAACTTTATCATTTTAAAGACCTAATAATTTTAGAGGATTAAAATTTATTTGTAATTTAGGGATAGAAAAGACATGGACCAATTTGCTCCCACTAACTTCACCAAGTCAAATCCTCCCACTGACTTCTCAAGTCATTGGTGAAAACTAGGATTAATTATGGTCCATGGGCACCTAGATCAGTCCTACTGAATTAAATCAATCTCACTGATTTTCTATGTGACATGGGTTAGCAAAAATCAATAAGAAACCTAATCAAAAGTTGACTAACCATATTAGCCAAGTAAGTGAGATCGGTGGGAGGGTCTGCTAATTAAAAACCATCAGTCTAGAATGCCAGACATACCTTAGATACCAATTGATTTATCAGTTTTGATTTGATTTGCCTAAAGACTCAGGCTCGACCACTGAGCCACTATCAGATCCATTTGTTAGATATATGGACTTATGATCGACTACAAATATTGAATTGATCTATAGAAAAGAAATGGCCTAATCCTAATTAACTATTAATTAGGTTTGATCAATTTCTTAACATAGTCTATATTTAATCTAACCCTAGGTCTAATCCAGTTAATGACCTGATCAAAGCTAACCCATTACACTTTAACCCATGTTTTATGAAATTATCTTAGGATCTTCAAATCACAAACCTAGATCCTAAACAATCACTTAATTCTCAATTAAGTTCAGGGCTTATGGGTTTGGGTTTATGAAACCTCAGAACTAATTTTTGATTTGATCATTTGAAATATTTTTAAATTATAAATAATTTACATTGAATCATATTCTATACATGATTTTAGATCTAATTTATTTCAATATTTTGATTATATTCTAGGATTTTGAATCTAGGATTTTGCAGAAAGTAAGTTCATAATTTAATTTCTACCAATCAAATATATCATACATATTCAAACTAGATTCAAAACTAAAAATTACATATCAACATATGCAACATCAGGATCTAGATCTAGAATATGAAACATATCATATAGATCTTATCTAAATGAATAAAATCATGCCATAAATTAATTAATATTATATTTAAAATCTAAAAATAAATCATAAATTATATTAGATCTCATCTAACATATTTATGATTTAGATTTCTTAAATCAGTATATACTAGGACAACCTTTGCACTGTAAGGGATAAACCTTATAGCAGGACAATTTTATAGCAGTATGCGTAATCCTAATATTACTTAAATCTAAACTAAATAATCTAAGATAGATCTAATATCTATTTAATTTTAGATTTAAATAAGAAAATTAAATCATAAATTTGCTTAAATCGAATCTAACTTGTTCATGATTCAAATTCAGATCAGCACATACTAGAACAACCTTTTCATTTAAGGGGTTAACCTTACAACATGACAACCTTATGGCAATATGTGCAATCTTTAATAAATTTTATTTTTAGATTTATTCTAAATCATATATGAACATGTTATAAAAAATTTAGATGCTCTGATACCACTGATAGAAAATATGCAGGATTTCATGCATAGATTTTGAAATTTTTTCAAAATTAGAAGCAGTGGAAGATATGGATTAAACAATTTAATCTATAATATGCATGTAATCTAATTACTAAATCCTACATCTAGGACCTATAATATGTCATAATGTATTCTTAAAATTAAAAATAAATGTTTTGGTATTGATCAAACCAATACCCTAGATCTAGAAAAATTCTAGATCTAAACCCTAGATCACATCTTGGTGAGAGAAGATATCAAATCTCTTACCTTCACACGGGTCGAGAACTCCATGGTTGATTTTCGTTGTTGCCTTTGGAGCTACACATACGTCCGACCTCTACAAAAAGTCTACACGAGGCTGCAACAAAATCGAGGATTCATCGAACGAAGATCCGCTCGAAGTGCTAGCTTCTCATGGATCCCTGGTTAATCAAAAATTATTCTTCAAATCTCTTGGATACTCCAAGAGATGAAGAATAAGAGGAGGAATATGTAAGAAATCCAATGCTTAGATCTTCCAAAAATTAGAAAATAAAACAAGAAAAAACATCCTAAGAGAAGACAGATCTTCTCTTTTAGGACATCAACGATTGATGTCTTGAAAACATCCCTATGTTAGGACAAGAGGAGACCTTCTCCTCTAGATTTTTCATGTTTCTAGATCTAATATTATCTTATTTTTCTCATAGAAAAATCCTACAAAATTATGAAGAAGAAGGGTTCTAAAAGAAATCCTAAGAAAAGACATTCTTCTCTTTTTCTCTCATCAGGATATGATCAGATCATATTCAAAGATGATCACTGTTGGGGATAAACTCGCTCCTATCGAAGTTTGGCTAGATATCTGATCGCTGAATGATCTTGTTCGGTAACGACAACCAAGATTGAGTTTCAATCGAATTCGTAGGACCTCTCAGACTCTGCCCGAACGGGCTTGAATAGCAAAGGCGGCCAAACTCCTTCGCTCAAGGCAGTCAACCTTATTTCAGTCGAACTTCCTCCAAGCGAACTTGAATAGTGAAAGTAGTTGCTCGAGAAGTTGTAGCGCTGAGGTTTCACCCTCCGGATAGTAGAGCCTAGCCAGCCTAGAAGCTGGCCAAATTTCTTTCCAACCAGATCTCCCTCAAATCAAGTACCACAATCACCATTGAGTCTCATATCGAAGGCCTCAGGTTGACAGAGCTTCCCCCAGATGAACTTCTATGCTTTATCATGAACAGTGGACCCCCTACGGTGAAACTCCCTCTAGTCGAACTCCTTCTAGACTTCTTCCTCTGCCGGACTTCTCCATCAGTTGAAGTCCTGCTGGACTTCTCCTATAGCTAGATTTCTTTTGAATTCCTCCTAGCTGCCTGAAAGGACCTCGACACTTGCCTTTAACACAACAAATAACGGTCAATACATAGTCGATCTCAGGAACATCCGAACCCCTCTTGAGCAATAGTAACTAGAAGCCCTGCACCATCCATGGCTACTCCATCCAAACTTTAGCTATTAGATCCCAACAAACTGGTACGTCACGACAACAGACACTATCCTCCGTAGCAAACTCTATGTGGCTCCGAAGAGTCCGCTACCAGACGGTCACGACCGTCACCATTAGTTTGTTACAAGCTCTGCCTATATAAGAGATCCTCCAAATACACTTTCTTCCTTAAGCTCTCATTTTCTTCTTAAAACTCTTCTGAAAATTTTCTTGTGCACTCCATTTCTGTTGACCAAAAGAGCTGACTTGATCGTCGGAGGATCTTATTGGAGCCACCACCCCCAACTCTGGATGAGACTTATTTTGCAGGTCACCGATGGCGATCTTATCTTCTCCAACTCTAGCATCAAATCTAGCATCAACCAGATTTTGTACCAATAGAATTGGCACTAGAGGAAGGGTCCCTCTCTCTCTTAAGGTTGTCTTGTTCTTAAAGGAGTGCTCAATGAAAGCATCTTATTCTTCCTCTTCTTAAGGTTCTTCTTCTTCGATTAATCTCCCAAGGATGCCTTCTAGGAAGGCTTCAACTCGATGGTCAACCACCTCCATGGCTAGATCTCATCCAGATTTGCTCGCCCCTATTTTGTCTCTAGCATCTCGAGCTCCACCGACTGCAATGGTTGATGTAGACCAGTTCAACCTATTGGTCCAGCAGGTTAGGGGTCGCACTGAAGTAGTGCAGGCCATGCAGTAGCAGTGACATCTAACGTCGATCCAGCTAGAGAGTGCTTCATCGAAACCCCAGGATCCAGTATGGGAATGACCGACTTGGGCAAGTCGATCAATAACTTCTAGAAAAGGAAAGTAGAGGGTAGAGAGCTCCTGCTCCGATCATGATTCAACCGCTAGAGGGACTTTACCTCCATTCTGCTAGAAGACTTTGGAGATCCGCAACCATGAGGATCTCTTGGACCAAAAGTTATAAGAAATGAACCGATAGATAGAGGAACTCCGCCATGCTCCTAAAGGAAAGATCTTGATTTTTCGGATCAAGTTCGTTCGGATCTAATTAGATTGAGAGGCACATTTCAAAAATTCTCCTCTCAGATCTAGATCAGATCTGACACTTTTCAGATCTAATTTATGATCTGATAATTAAGAAAATAAAATTAAATTAATTTTAAATTAATTTTATCTTGATCCTGGCTAATTTGATTATCCGTTGATGATCCTACGGAAGCTCTGAGGTTCTGAATCTAGCCACGCAAGCGCCTGACCTCTACCGATATCCACTCAGACTGGATCTGAAGATCTTCTCATTTTTTTTTTTCTCCAAAAATTAGATCTGGATCTGATTTTGAGGATCTTCAAAATAACTTCTAAAGATCACCCATCGTCTATGTAGCAGTGCAGCCTTCTTCCTTTTTTGTCAGCTTTTTCTTGCTTGACTCGCACTAATCTGAAGAACCCAACTTTCTTAGGCGTGGAGAGGAGAGAGAGGGTCAGATGGTGGCATGGAGAAGGGAGAGAGATAGCCTAGGGGCATGGGTTAGGAGAGAAGTCTTTTTTATTTTAAAAAGTGGGCGCAGATAGGGTCTATTTATAGACTCTGCTGCACCATGCAGTGCTGCATCACCCCGGCCAATCACGTTGCTTCATTCAATCAGATCTAAATCAGATTGATGGGATAAAAGACCCAAGGATTCATCCTAAGGTGGCATCTAATACTGGTCAATGTCTATAGGTGAGGGTCACCTAGTTTGAATCAAACAAGCAACCTGGAGTCCCATCCGTATGGGACTCCAGCATCCCTATCCATGGGCACACGCCATCCTAGGCATTCACCCCCTTTCTTTCCAATTACCAGAGAGGGGACAAGGCCCTATCTGCTCTCCAATAAGTGCATGACACATGGATAGATGGCCAAGGGTCAAAGGTCAATGTTTGACTAAGTCAAAGTATAAGAATTAGCAGATGACAGAAAATGGCAGGTGTTATCTCAAATTTATGTCATAAATTAAGACAACCCTTTTCTGACTTGGACAAGCTCCAGTCAGACTAGGTAAAGGTATCTAAGTGAGCACAAACTCATTTGCCTTAGTCGAGATAACTTTTATGATAGAAAAAGGAGAACGTTAGGCACAATCATGTGCTAGCATGATTTTCTTGAACCTAATTGAATCTTATTCAAATCAACTGAACTGGGTTAGTTCAATTGATGATATCTAGATCCAAACCCTTATTTGTGTGACCCAGTTAGGTTTAGTTCTATATGGTAATGGGACATGTCATGATCTCCATCATTGACATCATCAAAACTTCTTTTGATAAATCAGAACTCTTCTGATTCAGGCAACTTAGAATGATCAATCATCTAAATCATTCTAGTTGCTCCCAAAATTCACCAGTGATACCTAGCAATATTTGGTGGCAACCCATCAAAATAGAAAATGAACCTCTCAGTGTAGCTACTTGTGTGATTAAGTTCTTCTATCTTGAGCCCCGATCAGATTAGGGTTAAGGTGAACTCGTCAAACCCTAATTCCTATCATATGATTTAATCATTCGATTCAAGTCCAATGTGAAAATCTTAATAGAAACTCTTTCTATTATTTCACACTCTGCCATGGCCATGGGCTTATGAACTTGATTCTCATGATCATCATAGGGCTGCTCCTCATCCATCAAGGTAGATAGATTCCATCTTGGTGCAATCCAATTCCTATAATGAACATGCTATAGCCAACATACACCTCAGGGTTCCAAATGGCTAGGAGACCGAGTCATGGTATAGTCAAACTATAACACCCTCAAGGTAAACTATCCGATGCACCTCAGGTCAAAGAACCAGACACACCACTGCAGCATCGAGTCAGTCATCGATGAGAAGGTAGACTTTCTTATGACTACTCGAGGTGGTCACGCTCAGTGCCCTCGTTCTCTAACGAGTATCTGTACTCTCGCTCTAGTGTCTCTACACCATAGACTTAAGACTCATCTACTACAAAGAAGCAATTGTACACTAACCTTTTGGATCAATCACCATCCTCATGATGATCCTACGGTCAGGAGCATTTTATGAGTTAATAAATGAAAATTCATGTCTTAAATTTTCAACTCTTGAAAATATGAATTATCATTACCATTAACTCAAGGGATGTATCACAGACACTAAATATACATATGTGATAGAAAATAACATATTTTATTATTTATAGTCAAAATTATAATTTTGCCCTTAGGAGTATATTACAAGTGTCAGCCAATTCTGGATTCTAGGGCACACATATCTAACAAACTCCCAATTGACCTAAAGCCAATTGGCTACAAATCTAAGTCCCATCTTCTCAAGGTGGGCTTCGATCTTCTGCCTTTGTAAGCGGGTCCACTGCATTATCTGCGGAGTTGACTCTCTTGACCTCGATGTAACCCTTCTTGATGTAATCGCGAATAAGGTGATATCACCGCTCCACGTGCTTGGATTTCTGGTGATACCTCGACTCCTTAGCAAGGGCTATGGCACCATTATTATCGCAGTACAGAGGAATGGCATTTGATGGCATCACTCCGATCTCTATGGCAAACTTCTTGTACTAGAATGCCTCCTTTGTAGCTTCTGATGCAGCAATGTATTCTGCTTCCATGGTGGAATCTACTATTACTATCTGTTTGGAACTCTTCCAACTGGTAGCTCCACCATTGCACAAAAATAGACTCCCAGATGTCGACTTTTGATCATCTATATCCGACATAAAATCCGAGTCTGTATATCCCAAGACTTGGAGTTCTCCATTACCAAAGACCAACAACATATCCTTAGTTCTTCTCAAGTACTTAAGGATACATTTCACAGAAGTCCAGTGTTCTTCACCTGGATTTGACTGATATCTGCTTGTGACACTCACAGCATGGGCTATATCAGGTCGTGTACATAACATGGCATACATGAGGCTCCCTATTGCTAGAAGCATAAGGGATCTTGCTCATGCGTTCTATTTCCTCAGGTGTGCTAGGGCACATCTTCTTGGAAAGATGAATGCCATGTCTGAAGGGTATTAAACCCCTCTTAGAGTTTTCCATACTAAACCTCTTTAGTACTTCCTCTATGTACATCTTCTGTGATAGTCCTAGCATCCTATTCGGTCTATCTTATAGACCTTAATTCCTAGAATAAAGGATGCTTCTCCTAGGTCTTTCATGGAGAATTCTTTAGATAACCACATTTTAACTGTGGTCAACATGGGAATATCATTCCCAATAAGGAGATGTCATCCACGTACAATACGAGGAAGACAACAGCGCTCCCACTGACCTTTTTGAAGACACATGACTCCTCCTCATTTTTGATGAAACCAAATATTTTGATCACATCATTAAAATGAGTGTTCCAGCTTCGAGATGCTTGCTTAAGACCATATATGGACCTTTGCAGCTTTCATAACCTTGTGATCAGTCATCACTGGATGTGAAACCTAGCGGCTGTTCCATATAGATATCTTCCTCAAGATATCCATTTAAGAATGCCGTTTTCACGTATCCATTTGCCATATTTCATAATCGAAATAGGCTGCAACAGCAAGCAATGTGCGGATGAATTTTAGCATAGCTACTGTGAAAAGGTATCCTGATAGTCAATGCCTTCGCATTGACTATAATCCTTTTGCCACTAATCTAGCCTTGAATGTCTCCACATTTCCCATCTGCACCAATCTTTCTCTTGAAGATCCATTTACACCCAATAGGTACTATACCTTCTGGTGGATCTACCAAGGTCCAGACTTGGTTTGAGTGCATCGAGTCAATTTCTGACTTCATTGCCTCTAACCATTTCTCGGAGTCGATATCTGATATCGCCTCGTTATAGATTTTGGGATCATCACCATGAACCCCATTACCTATGAGGAACATTTTCCTCTATATTCCTCTGAAATAGTACCTAAGTATCTTTCAGGAGGATGGGAAAACTCTTTCCGATCTATGAGGTGGAGGAGGTAGTGTATGGATTGGCTTAACCTGATTTGGTTCCATTTGGTCCTTAGCTCATTGCTCTTGTGAGACTTTCTCATCGAGCTTGATCTGCTTTCCAATGCCGCTATCTTGAATAAACTATTTTTCAAGAAAGATGGCATGTCGACTCACAATCACATTGTGATCTTTTGGAATGTAGAAATAATATCCTAATGACTCTTTAGGATATCCTATGAATTGAGCTTTGAAGGATCTAAAGTCTAACTTATCCGCTTGTTGTCTTTTGATATGAGTCGGACAACCCCAAATTCTGAGATGACTCAGACTCGATTTCTTACCATGCCATATCTCATACGGTGTGGTAGGAATGATTTTAGAAGGAACCCTATTCAGTAAGTATATTGCAGTTAACAAACAGTATCCCCAAAGAAAATCTGAGATGTCTGTGAAGCTCATCATGGATCGAACCATATCCAATGGGGTCTGGTTCCTTCATTCTGAAACTCCATTGAGTTGAGGTATTTTTGGTGGAGTCCATTGAGAGATTATACCATTTTTCTTGAGATAGTCTAGGAATTTTCGACTAAGATATTCACCTCCTCGATCTAATCGAAGAACCTTAATGGGTTTTCTAGTTTGCTTTTCTACTTCATGTCTGAATTCTTTGAACTTTTCAAAAGCTTCAGACTTGTGTCTTACAAGATACACATACCTATACCTAGATGAATCATCGGTAAAGGTTATGAAGTAGACAAAGTTGCCTCTAGTCGGCACATCAAATGGGCCGCACGCATCTATATGTACTAGTGCAAGAACATCCATGGCTCTTTCCCCATGTCCTACAAAAGAAAGTTTAGTCATTTTGCCATGAAGATAGGATTCACAAATTGGATATGACTTGGAAGTCAACGGACTCAATCGCCCGATTTTCTCTAATTTGTTAACCCTATCTTTCGCTATATGACCTAATCTTAGGTGCCACAGATATCTATCATTAGGAATATCCCTAGGTCATTTTGATTTTATGGCATTCACATTTTGCTCAAAATTAAAAACAGATACATCAACATATAACTTATAAAGAACGTTAATAAGAAAACCACTTGCAATTTTATTTCTTTCATAAAGAATATTACAATGCTCCTTAAAAAAACTAATTACATAGCCTTCTACTGCAAGGCAAGAAATAGAAATCAAATTCCTGCTTGCTGCAGGTACATAATAACAGTCCTTTAATACTAAGTCTAAATCAGATGGTAGTCAAAGAGGGTATGTTCCCACAACCATGGCAGCAATCCTTACTCCATTTCTGACGTACAGGATCATCTCACCATCCCTCAGCCTCCTGCTATCCTCAAGACCCTACATAGAAATACACAAATGAGCACTAGAACCAAAGTCAAGCACCCAACTGGATGCAGAAGAAATCGTAAGGTTAGACTCAATAACGAGCATCCCTCTAGAAGGACCTGCCTCCTTCTTCTTTAGGATGGCTAGGTATGTAGGACAGTTCCGCTTCCACTGGCCATCATTGTTACAATGGAAATACTTTCCTTTATCAACGGTCTTCTTTTTTAGCTCTGTCTTTTTCTTCTTTCCTCCTTCCACCTTTTGCTTTTTCGCAGACTTCTTCTTCTTTTCAAAAGTTTTTCTCTTAGAAGAAGTCCGTTCCATAGCAAGCACTGAGCCTTTAGAACCTTTCATTAAAAGCTCAGCGGTAACTAGCATGTTCATAAGTTCGGCCAAGAAATTTTGAAGTTTATGCATATGGTAGTTCATGATGAACTGCCTATACGCATCAGTCAAGGATTGCAGAATTATATCATTCTACAGATCCAAGTCTAACCTCACTTTGAACTTCTCAAGCTCTTCCAAGTCTTTGATCATCATCAGACAATGATCTTGGACTGACTGCCTATCGCACATCTTAGCCTTGAACAATCGTTTAGTGACTTGATACTTGGCTACGCGACTTTGTTCACTAAATATCTCCTGTAGGTTAGCAAACATTTGGCGAGTAGTCTTGATATCTTCATGTTAGCACTAAAGCTCATCAAACATTGAGCCCAATATGTAGTATCTAGCCTTATTATCTTCGTCAGTCCACTTATCCAGAGATGCTCTCTATTCAGCGGATGGACGAGCTGGTAAGGTGGGAGGGTCCTGGTCCAATACATGACTTAACATCTTGGAACCCAAAATAATTTTGAAGTTTCGAAGCCAATCCTTGTAATTTGGTTTGGTCAATCTATGGGTGTCCAGGATTCATGCTAGTGGGTTGGATGCAGACATCTTCCTATAGAGAGTCAAAGTTTCTAGTTAGATATTATAATTAAGACCTAACCAATTTATTTAAGGATTTTATTTTTAAATAAATTAGTTCTCACTATTTTTTCAGATCTCTACACTCCCTCTGTAGATATGTGAAGATCTCCATGATCATAGATTTCTAGTGGATGGTGCGGTCCCACCGACTAACTCATCATCCACCTAATAGTTATTGGTGATGGGTTAGCCAATGAGTGAACAACTCTTGTTCAATGATTCTCTAATAATGATGCACCTAAACATTATCTCCAATTCATGAATCTCACCGTGTCCAGAATATTGATCCACTTTTTAGTTAAGTTAAACAACCATTTGCACAGATTGGATTCCTAATTGGGTCTCTCACCGTATCCAAAATATTAAACCCAATTCATCCTCCAGCCTGCAGCATCCAATGCCTAATAGATATGGTTGCGTCTTTCCTATTCAATTGAGCTATTGTATCCAACCAAGAACAATCAACCCCAGGAAGGGCCCACACATCTACAATGGTGGAAGACCATGACTTAATCTTTTCTTAGGGAGATTTGATTTAGGTCTCATTAAACTAGACTTGACATAGTCATAACTATTATGACTAACCTAGTGGCATGGGTTAGCTCATATTATTGACCACCTCAGATCAGAACTGAGTCAACAAACATGGCCAAGTAAGTGAGACCGGTGGAAGGGATATGCCATTAACTCGACAAGAATGCATTCGAGTTGAGTAGCTCCCAATTAAAAACCAATCAGTTGTATCTACTAGACTTACCTTAGACACCAAATTGTTGAGAAAGAACCAATTGGGTTAGCCTACAATCTAGACTCTAACCTCTGAGCCTAATTAAGTCTTAACTTGATCGATCACTCACATGACTCGATCTAGATCCAAACTTAATCCTATTAGGCTGGTCAATTTAAGCATTGTTGATCCCATCTAACCAACTCTTGATTCGATTTGATCAACCACTAGACCTAATTGAGCTACCCAAGCCCAAACCCAGATTTATGAATATGTCTTAGATCTGAAATTCTCAATTTTAGATCTAATTGATATTTCATAAACTTAATTCTTAATTAAGTTAGGGTTCTTAAACAAAACATGTAAATAAGATCCTAAGGTTTCAGAATCTAGGGTTTTGCAGAAAGTAAGTTTTCAATTTCTGATTAAGGATGAATGCGCAGCACCCCTACACGTCATAAGAACACCCCATCGAATGGAAGGAGAGGGTCTTTAAGCCCTACTTTATTCTTATGATCGGACGGCCAAGGGGAATGCCTTAATCAGAAATACAACTAATTTACAAAAATAAATTAGATCTAAGCATATATCTCATAAAAAGATCTAATTAAAATATGTTTTGTATATATCACATATATCATGCATGCATATTTTTCAGATGTAAATTATCTCATAATCATCTAAAAAATTAAATTTGAATTTAATCATATCAAATAGAATTTAATCTAGACCTACTTGTAGAACTATTCTACAACTAGTCTAAACATGCAACTATCATATCTCACATGAACAAATTAATTTTATTTTATTTTTTATTTTTAGATATAATTATAATATTTATAATTTTAAAAAATAGAAAATAAATAGATCTAAAAATTACTTTTAATCAAACAAAAATTATGATCAAACTAGACTACACATAGAATAATTCTATTCCTAGTCTAGTTATGTATCTCATACATATTAGATGTAAATTAATTTATTTTAATTTTTTAATTATCAAATTTTAGATCAAATCACATCTCATGTGAGATCTAAAATTACTAATTAATTATATTAAATTATATCTAAATTAATTTAATAAGAACCTGGCTCTGATACCAGTTGAAGGGAAGAACTTGATTTCTCGGATCATGTTCGTTCGGATCTAATTGGATCGAGAGGCATATTTCAAAAATTCTCCTCTTAGATCTAGATCAGATCTAATACTTTTTTGATTTAATTTATGATCTGATAATTAAGAAAATAAAATTAAATTAATTTTGAATTAATTTTTCCTTAATCTTGGATAATCAGATTATTCGTTGATGATCCTGCGGAAGCTCTGAGGTTCTGAATCTAGCCATGCAAGCACCTGGCCTCTATCGGTATCCACTCAAGCTAGATCTGGAGATCTTCTCCTTTTCTTTTTTTCTCCAAAAATTAGATCTAGATCTTATTTGAAGGATCTTCAAAATACCTTCTGAAGATCACCCGTCATCTCTGCAGCAGTGCTGCCTTCTTCCTTTTTCGTTAGCCTTTTCTTGCCTGACTCGCACTAATTTGAAGAACCCAATTTTCTTGGGTGTGTAGAGGAGAGAGAGGGCTAGATGGTGGCATGGAGAAGGGAGAGAGATAAACTAGGGGCGTGGGCTAGGAGAGAAGTCTTTTTTATTTTAAAAAGTGGGCGCAGATAGGGTCTATTTATAGACTCTGCTGCGCCATGCAGTGCTGCATCACCCCGACCAATCACGTTAGTTTGTTCAATCAGATCTAAATCTGATTGGTGGGATAAGAGACCCACGAATTCATCCTAAGGTGGTGCCTAAGACTAGTCAAAGTCTATAGGTGAGGGTCACCTAGTTTGAATCCAACAAGCAACCTAGAGTCCCATCCGTATGGGATTCCAGCATCCCTATCCATGGGAGCACGCCATCCTAAGCATGTGCCCCCTTTCTTTCCAATTTTCAAAGAGAGGACAAGCTCCTATCTACTCTACAATAAGTGCATGACACATGGGCAGATGTCCAAGGATCAAAGGTCAATGTTTGACCAAGTCAAAGTGTAAGAATTATCAGGTTGTGGAAAATGGTAGGTGTTATCTTAAATTTATCTCATAAATTAAGACAATCCTTTTCTAACTTGGATAAGCTCCAATCAGACTAGGTAAAGGTACCTGAGTGAGCACAAACTTATTTGGCTTAGTCGAGATAACTTTTATGATAGAAAAAGGAGAACGTTAGGCTCAATCGTGTGCTAGCACGATTTTCTTGAACCTAATTGAATCTTATTCAAATCAACTGAACTGGGTTAGTCCAATTGATGTTATCCAGATCCAAACCCTTATTTGTATGACCCAGTTAGGTTCAGTTCTATATGGTAATGGGACATGTCATGATCTCCATCATTGACATCATCGAAACTCCTTTCGATGAATCAGAACTCTTCTAATTCAGACAACTTAGAATGATCGATCATCTAAATCATTCTAGTTGCTCCCAAAATCCACCAGTGACACCTAGCAGTATATGGTGGCAACCTATCAAAATTGAAAATGAACCTCTTGATGCAGCTACTTGTGTGATTAAGTTCTTCTATCTTGAGCCCCGATCAGCTTAGGGTTAAGGTGAACTCGTCAAACCCTAATTCCTATCATATGATTTAATCATTCGATTCAAGTTCAATGTGAAAACCTTAATAGAAACTCTTTCTATTATTTCACACTCTGCTATGTCCATGGACTTATGGACTTGATTCTCATGATCATCATAGGGCTGCTCCTCATCCACTGAGGTAGATTCCATCTTGGTGCAATCCAATTCCTACAATGAACATGCTATAGCTAACATACACCTCAAGGTTCCAAATGGCTAGGAGACCGAGTCATGGTGCAGTCAAACTATAACACCCTCAAGGTGAACTGCCGATGCACCTCAGGTCAAAGAACCAGATACACCACTACAGCATCGAGTCAGTCATCGACGAGAAGGTAGACTTCCTTATGGCTTCTCGAGGTGGTCACGCTCAGTGTCCTCGTTCTCTAACAAGTATCTGTACCCTCGCTCTGGTGTCTCTACACTATAGACTTAAGACTCATCTACTACAAAGAAGTGATTGTACACTAACCTTCTGGGTCAATCACCATCCTCATGATGATTCTACGGTCAGGAGCATTTTATGAGTTAATAAATGAAAATTCATGTCTTAAATTTTCAACTCTTAAAAATATGAATTATCATTACCATGAACTCAAGGGATGTATCACAGACACTAAATACACATATGTGATAGAAAATAATCTATTTTATTATTTATAGTTAAAATTATAATTTTGCTCTTAGGAGTGTATTACAAGTGTCAGCCAATTCTGGCTTCTAGGGCATACATATCTAACAGCTCCCTCCTCTCATGGTAATGATATATGCATCGATCCTCCTTTCTCTCAGCAAATCATGTAGGAACCCATCCTAGCAAACTTCAAACTCTCCCAATTCCAGAGCTACGATGGGACCGCTGATTCGATCGACTACCTGGAGGCCTTCCAGATTATGATGCTACCCCATGGTGTGCCAGATGCCATCCTACGCTGAGCTTTCCCATCCACTCTAAATGAAGTAGCTAGAAACTGATACTCGGCCCTCAAACTAGGTACCGTCTTCTTCTTTGATCAGATAAGCTATCAGTTTTTGACTCATTTTGTTAGTAGCCGACGTCTCCGATGAGGTTCGAACTCCCTCATCAACATCAAGCAGAAGGAGAGAGAATTCATTCGGGCCTATGTTATCCGTTTCAATGCTGCTGCACTAGAGGTTTGAAACCTAGACTAGTCTATTGCAATGACCGCATTGAAGGGTGGCCTTTAGAAGAATGATCTGCTGCTCTTCCTGAAGAAGAAGTATCCCAAAAATTTTGCTGATATGCTGGCTCGAGCTGATGGTTACGCCCAAGCGGAAGAGGCCTTCAAGGCTAAAGATGGTGTAGCCGCTGGAGAGTGGCGAGTGAGCGAATCAAGTAAGCCCACTATTGAAGAAAAATCGAGTGAAGCTCGATCGTGCTCCCAAACTCCTCTCGAGTGCAAGCGAGTCCGAACTTCTTCTTGATTTTGGAGGTAAAGAAGCCCTGATAGAAGGGCACGATGAGGCTCCCCCCTCAGAAGGTTCAACAACTATGCTCCCCTCACTACTCTGAAAACCCAGGTTCTAATGGAGATCAAGGAGTAGCTATCAAGGCCGAAGAGGATGCGCACTCATCTTGGTAAGCACAATCCTAACAAATACTGCCTCTACCATTATGACCATGGTCACGATACTGAAGAATGCATTCATCTCCAAGACAAGATCGAGAAACTCATCAGGCAAGGTAGACTTGGCCGATTCCTACGAGATCAACCTGAGGGATAGGAAGATCGGCCAAGGGCACCACCACCACCAGAACTGCCTAGGAGGGAGGAGCAACAAGGAGACCAACTCCCACTTGGCATCATCAACACCATCTTTGAGGAACTTCGGTGGGGGGAGGCCAGTGGATCGGCAGAGCCTGCAAAGAAGTGAAGCATTGAGGAGCCCATAGCTTTCACTGATGAGGATGCCCAAGAGGTTCAATTCCCACATAATAACGTGGTTGTAATTTTCTTAAATATTGTTGACTATGATGTATGCCGTGTTCTGGTAGATAATTGAAGCTCTACTGATGTCTTATTTTATGATGCCTTCTCCAAAATGTCTATACCCAGTAAACACCTGGGACCTATGAATTTTCTATTGGTGGGCTTCACTAGCGATGCTATGCCAGTTGAAGGAATAATAACACTAACTATGGCTGCAGGGCAATACCCAAGATGAGCTAGAGCATAGGTCGACTTTCTAGTAGTAAGGGCTCTGTCTGCATATAATGCAATTCTTGGCGACCTGGTCTAAATGCACTCTGAGCTGTGGTGTCAACCTATTACCTAAAAGTGAAGTTCTTGACGAGCTGTGGAATCGGAGAGATCAGACCTTGGCAAGACACTTGCTACTCTATTGCCTTACAAAAGAGCAGTCAATCCAACCCTTGCCCAGTTGATGGATTGGATGTCCGCGATGACCTTAGTGAGGAGCGGGGCAAACTCATGGAAGACCTTGTAACCATCCCTTTGAATGATAGGAAAATAGAGCACATAGTGCAGATTGGCCCAGCTAAGGGGAGGAAGTTCAGGAGCAACTTATTGCCTTCCTATGGAAGAATGCTGACGTCTTCACCTGGGTCCCAGCAAATATGCCAGAAATTGATGCTGAGGTCATGGAACATCATTTAGCTATTGATCTCAAGTATAGGCTAGTGAAAGAAAAAATTTGGGGCCATGCACCAGAAAGGGAAAAGGTAATAGTGGAGGAAGTGGACAAACTTCTTAAAGCTAGATTCATTCGAGAAGTCAACTACCCAAGTTGGGTTTCTAGTGTGGTCCTAGTCAAGAAGGCCAATGGCAAGTGGAGAATGTGCATAGACTTCAAAAATCTGAATAAGGCCTACCCAAAGGATGGCTACCCCCTATCTAGAATTGATCAACTGATGGATACAACTTCGAGCCATGAGCTCCTCACCTTCATGGATGCCTTCTTCGACTACAACCAAATCTGGATGGTGCCTAAGAATGAGGAGAAAACCACTTTTATTACTGACCATGGTCTTTATTATTATAGGGTTATGCCCTTTGAGCTTAAAAATGCAGGTGCAACTTACCAGCGCTTGATCAATAAGATCTTCAAGAAGCAGATCGATTGCAATATGAAAGTCTACATGGACGATATGCTCATTAAGAGCCAGACTTCAATCAATCACATTGCTGACCTAGAAGAGACCTTCAATACTCTCTGAAGATACAAGATGAAGCTAAATCCGATCAAATCGCCTTCAGAGTGACCTCAAAAAAATTCTTAGGATTCATGGTGTCAAGGCGAGGGATCGAAGCCAACCCAGAGAAGATCCAAGCTATCCAAGAGATGACTGTCCCAAAATCAATAAAAAAAGTTCAACACCTGATCGGGAAGGTGGCATCCTTAAATCACTTTGTCTCAAAGTCGGTCGAGTGGTGTATGCCCTTCTTCCAAGTCCTTAAGCAATCGAAGAACTTCTACTGGACTGTAGAGTGTCAGCAAGCATTTGAAGATCTCAAGAGCTACCTCAGTTCGCCCCCACCGTTGGCAAAGTTCGAGCTTGAGAAAGAATTATTTTTGTACCTAGCGATCTCTCCTACAGCCCTAGTAGCAGTCCTGGTCAAAGAGGAGGCGAAGGTGCAATGGTCAATCTACTATATAAGCCGAGTCTTGAGGGATGCAGAGACTAGGTATACTAAATTGAAAAAATTAACTTACGCTCTTCTGATTGTAGCTAGGAGACTTCGGCCTACTTTTAGAGGCATACTATAATGCTCCTCACTAATCAGCTAATTAAAGCAGTTCTTCATCGAACAAATGCCTCTGGAAGAATAGCAAAGTAGGCAATTGAGCTGACAAAGTTTGACATCAACTATCAGCCTCGACCATTAATCAAAGCTCAGATACTGACTAACTTTATAGTTGAATGCACGATCCCGGATGATGCCAAACCTGAGCAGATGAGGCTAGCATTACGTGGTTGCAACCAAGCTCCCCCGAAGAAAGAGTGGACCTTCCCAAAGGTTTCTGGGCCCTGTATGTGGATGGCTCCTCCAACACTTCTGGTGCAGGTGCTGGACTAATCCTGATCAATCTCGAAGGGGTCATTACCTAGTATGCACTATGCTTTGAGTTTCCTATGACAAACAATAGGATATAATATGAAGCTCTAATAGTAGGACTAAAAATTACCAAAGAATTAGAAGTAGATCAACTCCAAGCTTGTAGTGATTCATAGTTGGTAGTGGGATAAGTTAGTGCTAGCTCTGAAGCTCGAAAAGAAGGTATGATAAAGTACCTTAAGAAAATGAAGAGCCTGACCCTGGCTTTCATTAGCTTCAATATCCAGCAGATCCCAAGGGCAAAAAATAATAGAGTCGACCTCTTATCCAAACTTGCCATGCTTGCCCCTAATGACCTTTCGAAGGAAGTATACTTCGAGGTACTAAAATGCACAAGTATGGAAGAGCCACAATCTACAATGTAGATTGACTAGGAGCCTTGCTAGATCGACCCTTTGATTGCTTATCTCAAACATGGGACTCTTCCTTATGACCCAAAAGAAGTTCGAAAGTTGAGAAACCAAGCCTACCAGTACATCCTTTATGAAAACAAACTATATAAAATATCATTTTCCCTGCCCCTCTTGAGATGTCTCCAACCTTCTGAAGTCGATTTTGCACTATGAGAAGTGCATGAAGGAATCTGTGGGAACCATCTGGGTGCCAGATTTCTGTCTCATAAGCTACTTCGACAAGGATATTATTGGCCAACTATGCATCATGATTGCATCGAATATGTTAAAAGATGCGATCGCTGCCAAAGGAATGCAAATATACAAAGATAGCCGACCTCTGAGCTTACCCCCTGAGTGCCCCTTGGCCATTTGCGCAATGGGGGATGGATATACTTGATCCCTTCTTGATGGCATTCGGACAGCAAAAGTTTTTCTTGGTTGCGATTGACTACTTCATCAAATGGGTCGAGGCCGAACCCCTAGCAAAATTTACTAAAGCCAAAGTACAAGACTTCATCCAGAAGTCAATTGGCTATAGATTTGGCCTGCCTTGAACCCTTGCGACTGATAATGGGCGGCAGTTTGCTAGAGTGAAGTTTGCTGAGTTTTGTGAATATTTGAACATCTCCTATAACTTTACATTGGTGGCCCCGCCCATTCTCAAGCAAATGGTGAAGCAGAAGTGACTAACAGAACCTTACTATAAGGCATTAAGGCAAGGCTTGAAAGAGCAAGGGGGACTTGGGTAGATGAGCTTTACCATATCCTCTGGGCATATTGAACTACCCAAAGACTGCCGACTGAAGAGACGTCGTTCGCCTTTGCCTTCGAAATGGAGGTGGTCATCCCAATCAAGCTTAAACTCCCATCGGCATAGGTCATGGCCTTCAATGAGCAGTGCAATTCGCGAGACCTCAGAGCTAACCTCGACCTACTAGGAGAAAAATAAGAAGAAGCTCAAGTTTGGATGGCTGCTTACGGGCGAAGGGTGGCCCAATACTACAACTCTAGAATCAAGGACAAAGTATTTAATGTTGGAAACTTGGTACTTCGACGAACAGCTATTTCTCAATCCCAGGACCATGGAAAGCTCACCCCAAATTGGGAAGGACCCTACGAGGTCAAGGAGGTCATCCAACCTGGGACATATTACTTGAAGGAGCTCGGAGGAGCCGATCTACCCTGACCATGGAACTTGAAAAACCTATAGATGTATTATCAATGTCATCATTGCAATAAAATCCCTTCACCTCAGCCACCCAATCCTTATTGCAAATTTGTAATGGTGAGAAATAATTTTCCAAACTTGGCTGCACAACAAAAATAACCGTGTCGGAAATAGGAGGAGAACCTCATCCTGATACAAGCGGAGGCCTCATTAATTTAAGATGAGATGAGAGAGGCCCTGCCAATGGTCCTAATGTGCCCCTACAGCCATGTTAGGAATAGGAGGAGAACCTCATCCTAATACGAGCAAGGTACAAATCCTCATTAATTTAAGACAAGATGAGGGGAGACTCCCTGCCTGAAGGGAAAACCCTATTTTCTGGGTTAGGTTCATTCAGATTTGATTAGATCAAGAGGGATATTTCAAAAATTTTTTCTTAGATCCAAATCAGATCTGAGACTCTTCAGATATGATTTATTGATCTAATAAATTAAAATAAAAATAAAATAAATTAAATCTGACTTAATTGTATCTTGTTGTGGGTAATCCTATTACCCTATGATGATCCTGATATTTGTCTGAGATTTTGGATGTAGCCACGCAAACGCCTGGCCTCTACTAGTATCCACTCAAGCAGAATCTGGATATCTTCTCCTTCTCAATCTATACTCCAAAGATCAGATCTAGATTTGATCTTGAAAATACCTTTTGTAGATTGGGTGTTATCTCTTGCAGCAGTGCTTGCTTCTTGCTTTCTTGTCACCTTTCTCTTGCTTGGATTGCACCAAACTGAAGCCCAAAACTTTTTCGGCATGGAGAGGAGAGAGAGAATCTGAAGGAGGCATGGAGAAGGAGAGAGAGGAGCTATGTGGCATGGACAAAGGGCAGAAGCTCACAATCTTGGGCACAGACAGGATTTATATAGACCCTACTACGCCATGCAGTGTCACATCATCCCGATCAATCATGGCTCTTCATGCAATCAGATCTAAATCGGATTGATGGGATGACATCATCTAATCCAATTAGATTAGAGTTCCTTACAAACCTCCTTAGGTGGCATCAAGACTAGTCAAAGAAGAGTCTTTGGTGCCACCCAAGTAGAGAGGATGAAGCAACTGGAGTTCCATTCGTATGGGACTGCAATCTTTATCCTCTTTGGGCGCATGCCCCCTAGGCATGCGTCCCCTCAATTTTCTCCTTTTAGTAGGGGGACAAAGCCCCATCTACTCTGGGGCATGCACCCCCTCAATTTTCTTCTTTTAGTAGGGGGACAAAGCCCCATCTACTCTCCTATGGGTGCATGACACATGGGCAGATGTCTAAGTGTTAAAGGTCAATATTTGACCAAAGTCAAAGAACAAGATTTAGCAGGTGACGAAGAATGCCAGGTGTTGTCTCAAATTTATCTTATAATGTTTTACTTTTTTATTGGGAGAGTTGATTTTTTTTTTGTAAAGAAAATAGGATTCCTAAAAAAATAGGATGCCTAAGGTCCTATATAAATCCATGTATTTTTATGAATGAGACAATGAATGAATGAATCACTTTACAATTCCCACAAACACTTATGTTGGTCTCTCCGAGAGGGAGAGGGAGTAAGACCCAAAAACACCCCACAAGGGGAGGATGTGAGGCTCACCTTTTTCTATCTCTTTAACCTTCATTTTCTTGAGATTCAGTGTTCCTACAACCTCGATTCATCTTCACTATCTACCTACATAAGCCTATTCCACCAAAATAAAATCTATCTCCTCCAAGATTTTCATCTATCATGCAGAGAGAGAAAGAGTGATCTATTATTCTATAGATCAAACGTTGACAAGGACCTTCATTCCTTCTCAACTAATCTTTGATTTTTACTTATTTTTTTTAGATCTGATGTTGGTAAAGATCTAGTTCTTTATCGATAGATCTGCTTGGTTAAAAGATTAAGGGCCCTAATCAGGATAGTTTCTTAACTACCATAATCCAGATTCTTTTTATTTTTTTTCAATTTGCTTGCGGGCTTAATTTCTTGCTATCCTTCATTCCATTTATATTTTTCTTTTAGCAATTATTCATGAGCATATTTAATTTTTGCTATCTATCTATTTACTTTATTATTGCTAGTTATTTACTAATCTCTAAAATGGCATTCATCAGCATCATTTAGATTGATCATGCTTTGGTCCCATGTTAATCAGTCACACCTCCTTAGTAAAGTATAGGCAACTATATTGTCTGTCTTGGGAATAATGTGCCATGGTTGGACGTGATTTATTGTTGATGAATGGAAGGAAGCTTGGTCTTTTTTTTCTTTTTTTAGGCTATCCTGCATCAATTTGGTATCAAAGTCGGATTGGTTAGGACTTTAGTTTAAATTCTACAATTTAAAATTCTTGCAAGTTAAATTTTCATAATTTAAATTTTATAATTTACTTTTCAGCATTTTTTTCTTTCTTATTGTATCTTATTTTTGCATCCTAGACTTGCTTGACCACTAGATCAAGTATCCAGTACCAACATCCTACTTTTTCATCTAGTACCAACATGGATCCCAATACAGCAGCCATCATTAATGTCCTGACTGAGAAGTTTGATGACATGAAAGATTTTATGAAAATCATGAGTGAAAGAATAACAATACTAGAAGAAGCTAGGCAAAGATAATCTGAATATGAGTTTCCCCAACTACCTATAGGATAGAGAAGAAGGAATCTCAACCTAGATCGATCTATAGCAGCATGCTCCCATCATAATTAGTTCAACCAGGATGAGCATGTCCTTAGAAATGTAAAGATTGAAGCCCCAAGTTTTGATGGTTGTCTAGATCCGAGAGAGTACCTAAATTGGGAATCGAGCATGGACCACTATTTTGGATGGTACGAAATGTCTGAAGTAAGGAGAGTTAGGTTTGCTAGGATGAAGTTGGTTAGGCAAGCCCAACTTTATTAGGAAAGTATTGAACGTCTTCTCAACCAGAGAAGACAAGATCCGATAGAAATCTAGGATGAAATGAAGAAGAAATTCAGAGAGAAATACCTCCCCACCTCCTACCAATAAAGACTTTTAGATTAGTGGCAGAGACTTACTCAAGGAAATAGATCAGTCATAGAGTACATCACGAGATTTGATGAGTACCTCATGAGATGTAGAGTAACTGAAGATAGGATTGTTACCTTGTTTAGATTTAGAGCTGGATTATGAGAAGATATCCAACATGAGCTCTTTTAGCGAGAGATAACCACGTTAGAACAAGCTTATCAACTTGTCCTAGACTTTGAAAGATTTTTTAGGTATTCGACCATCCATCATCTTGAACCTAGCTGAGTAACCCCTTTTGGATCGAGATCCACTACTACTCAGAGTCCTAGTAATGGACCTCCATCTACAAATCCTATTATGAGAAAAGAAGATAAAGAAAAAAGAGTTACAGAAAAGTTATCTAAGAGAAGTATTTCTCGATCCCACTGCTTCAAGTGCCATGGTTACGGTCATTTTGCTGCACAATGTCCCAACCAATCGTTATTTATGAAAGAATTAGAAGAGAAAACTCTAGAAAATATTAAGAAAGAAGTTTATGAAGCTGATCCAGACTTAGTTGAGTAGTTTGAGAGTACTAAGAAAATCCTAAGTTTTGTTGCATTGGAGTCAGACCTTAGGCTTGGAGTCATTAGGTATGTTCTAGCACAAACTAAGCAGAGTGAAGACTGGCGTAGGACCTCTAGTTTTCATACCTTCATAAAATTTAGCGATAAAATTTATAAGATGATCATTGATAGCGGTAGTTGTATCAACGCCATCTCTATCGACGTGATTAAGCAATTAGGATTAGCTCCTGTAGATCATCCTAGTCCATACCATGTGTCTTGGATAGATTCCTCCTGTATTTCTATCAAGCTCAGATGCCATGTTCCCATCCAGCTCCATTCTTATTAGGATCATGTTTGCTGCGATATCTTACCCATTAAAGTCGAAAGTATCATATTAGATCGGCCTTGGCTGTTTGACAATGATGTTATGATTTATGGCCAAACCAACTCCTGTAGTTTCACTCATAAGGGTAAGAAGATCACGATCCATCCTTCCCAACCTAAACCTACTAATAGAAAGATAGGCGATGGATCAAAAGAAAACATCAAAAAGAAAAGGCTCCATCTGATAGGTGCTCAAGAATTAGAGATGATCATGAGTAAAGAATCACCAGTTTGGATGATTGCTATGAGAGAAGTTCATGAGGACCCTAAGATAGATCATCCCAAGAAAGTAGTCAGCATTCTTAGTGAATTTCATGATGCTTTTCTTGAGGATCTCCCAGATCACTTACCACCCATGAGATACATTTAGCATGCCATTGATTTGGTACCTAGATCTACCCTATCCAATTTGCCCCATTATAGGTTGAACCCCACTGAGCATGCTGAGCTACAAAGGCAAGTTGGAGAGCTAATGAAAAAAGAATTCGTGAGAGAGAGTTTAAGTCCTTGTGTAGTTCCTGCACCATTGACTCCAAAGAAGGATGGAACATGGAGGATGTGCATAGATAGTCGTGCCATTAACAAGATCACCATTAAGTACCATTTTTTTATTTCTAGGTTAGATGACATGCTAGATATGATGGTCGAAGCCACTATTTTCTCTAAGATTGATCTCAAGAGTGGTTACCATCAAGTAAGGATTAGACCAAAAGATGAGTGGAAAACTACTTTTAAGATGAAAGATGGTTTATATGAGTGGATGGTGATGCCATTTGGATTATTTAATGCCCTTAGTACTTTCATGAGATTGATGACCCAAGTACTATGAGCATTTATAGGAGTGTTTGTAGTCATGTACTTTGATGACATTTTGATCTATAGTCGAACTGGGGAGGATCATCGAGATCATCTCCAAAAAGTTTGCCAAGTCCTTAAAATAGAATGTCTGTATGCCAATTTAAGAAATATGCTTTCATGATGGACTGTGTCAACTTCTTAGGTTTTATTGTCACCTCCGATGGTGTGTTTATCGATCCTAAAAAGATCAAAGCAATAGTTGAGTGGCCGGTACCTAAGAGTGTGCATGATGTATGAAGTTTTCATGGATTAGCAACATTTTATCATAGATTCATAAAAGGGTTTAGCACCATAGCTACTCCCATCACTGACTGTATTAGAAAGGGAGATTTTGAATGGACTAAAGCAGCCAATAGAGCCTTCCTAAACATTAAGGACAAAATGACCCATGCCCCAGTCCTATGTTTACCTGATTTTTTTATGATTTTTGAAGTAGCATGCGATGCGTCAGGAGTTGGGATTGGTGGTGTCCTTAGTCAAGAAGGTCATCCGATAGCAAATTTTAGTGAAAAACTTAACGATTCTAAACTAAAGTATTCTACCTACGATAAGAAGTTTTATGCGGTAGTCCAAGCTCTAAGATACTGAAGATATTACCTACTATCGCAAGAATTTATTTTATACTCAGATCATGAAGCCCTTCGATTTCTGAATTTTCAAAAGAAACTGAATCATAGACATGGTAGGTGGGTCAAGTTTTTGCAAGCCTATACTTTTATTTTGAAACACCGTGCGGGTGTAGAGAGTCGCACTACTGATGCCCTAAGTCGTCATCATACTTTGTTGTCCACCATTAGTGTAGAGGTTATTGCTTTTGATAAGATTAAAGAAGATTATGAGGAGTGTCCAATTTTTGGTAGCATACTTACCATTTTACGGAAACGACCATCTAGAGAATACAGTGAATATAACCTTCAAGATGGTTACTTATTTAGAGGAGCTAGATTATGTGTTCCTCGTACATTTTTAAGAGATTTTCTAGTTTGGGAACTAGACGCTGGAGAATTAGCAAGACACTTTGGTAGGAATAAAACCATAGAATTGGTAGAAGTTCAGTTCTTTTTGGCCAAGCCTGAAAAGAGATATCGCTCAAATTATTGCCTAGTGTAGAACGTGTGTTGTGGCCAAGCATAGAAAATAGAACACAAGCCTATACACACCCTTATCTATACCAGACTATCCTTGGCAAGATGTTAGCATGGATTTTGTTCTAGGCTTACCTAAGAAAGTTAGGAAGCATGATTCGGTTCCGGTGGTTGTACATAGATTTTCAAAAATGGCCCATTTTTTGCCCTATTTTCAAGCATCGGATGCTTCGAAAGTTGCAAGAACATACTTTGATGAGACTGTTAAATTGCATGGGTTACCTAAAACCATTATGTCTGATAAGGATGTTAGATTCATGAGCTACTTTTGAAAAATCCTGTGGCACCTTCTAGGCACAAAATTAAAATTTTCCTCTACCTTTCACCCATAAATAGATGGTCAGACTGAAGTGGTCAATAAGAGTCTTGAAAATTTATTACGTTGTTTGATTGGGGAACATATGGGTAACTAGGATCTTTTATTGCCTCGAACTGAATTTGCATATAATAGCTCTGTTAATAGGTCCATTAGCATGATTCCTTTAATGTAGTTCATGGATATCAACATAGAAAACCAATAGACCTTATCCCACTGTCCATGCATGCTAGAATTTTCAAATCTGTAGAGTCATTTGCACAGCATATCAAGAGTTTTCATAAAGAGATTAGTAAAAAAAATAGTATTAGTAACAAAGTTTATAAATAGAATGCAGATTCTCATCGACTCGCCCAAGAGTTTATGGAAGAAAACTATGTGATGGTTCGAATGAGGCCTGAATAATTCCCATCAAAAATCATCAAGAAGTTACATGCTCGAGGAGTAGGTCCATTTAAGATTTTAAGAAAGATCGGACCAAATGCATATGTTGTGGACTTACCTTTTGATTTTGGGATTAGCTCTACTTTTAATATTATAGATCTTGTCGCTTATAAAGAGCCAACTTGGATACCTAGTGAGCCATTTGAGCATGAACCAATCTTTGAGAGAGAGCCTATTCCTGAATGTCCACCAGCCAAAATGTCAAAGTATGATCAGATTGAGAGAATTTTGGATGAGCAGATCATTTCTACCCAAAGTTAAGGATATCAGCGGTACTTAGTTAGATGGCGAGGTCGACTGAAGTTCGAGGATACCTGGATCACTCGAGAAGAGCTGCAGCATATTGATCCTAATTTGATTGAGCATCACCAGAGCATAATCGACCCCTACTCGATAGGGTCGAGTTGCGGACACCAGAGCCACCAGAAGTCGGCAACATAATTTAGATTCAATTTGGATTAAAGAAGCCATATCAGAATAACTCTACTTCAATTATTTTATTCTTGTCCTTTTGATTTAATCAATTAGTTCTTTTGATGCATTTAGTTTTGGGTCTATAGGACCATACTTGGATTTATTTTGGATTGAGCCTTATTTGGAAAGAGACCATCATAAAGAAGCAAGCTTGGTCCATGTCATCTTTGGAGCAACCACCCTCCATACTCCCAGGGAGAAAATACACACGCCAGCATGTGTCATGCCCAAGGATCCTCATGACAAGTTGCACCAGGCATCAAGCACCCACATGGACTTCCATTTCTTCCCTAGGATTCTTTAAGAGTTCTTAATTTCTTACTTATTTTGTTAAAAGGCTGATTTCTTTCCTATGGTTTCATAAAAGATAGATATGATATATTATTGTATTTAGAAACCATACATAATGTTTTACTTTTTTGTTGGGAGAGTTGATTTTTTTCTTGTAAAGGAAATAGGATTCCTAAAGAAATAGGACCCTTAGGGTCCTATATAAATCCATGTATCTTTTATGAATGAGATAATGAATGAATGAATCACTTTACAATTTCCACAAACACTTGTGTTGGTCGCTTGGAAGGGAGAGGGTGTGAGACCCAAAATCACCCCACGAGGGGAGGGTGTGAGGCCCATCTTTTTCTATCTCTTTAACCTTCATTTTCTTGAGATTCAATGTTCCTACGATCTCGATTCATCTTCACCATCTACCTACATAAGCCTATTCCACCAAAAGAAGATCTATCTCCTCCAAGATTTTTATCTATCATACAGAGAGAGAAAGAATGATCTATTATTCTATAGATCAAACATTGATAAGGACCTTCGTTCCTTCTCAACTGATCTTTGATTTTTACTTTTTTTCTTTAGATTCGATGTTGGTAAAGTCTCAGTTCTTTATCGATAGATCTACTTGGTTAAAAGATTAAGAGCCCTAATCAGGGTAGTTTCTTAACTACCATAATTCGAATTCTTGTTATCTTTTTTTTAGATTTTCTTATGGGCTTAATTTCTTGTTATCATTCATTCCATTTATATTCTTTTTTAGCAATTATTCATGAGCATGTTTAATTTCTACTATCTGTCTATTTACTTTATTACTGCTAGTTATTTACTGATCTCTAAAATGGCATTCATCAGCATCATTTAGATTGATTGTGCTTTGGTCCCGTGTTAATTAGTCACACCTCCTAAGCAGAGTATGGGCAACTATACTGTCTGTCTTGGGAATAATGAGCCACGGTTGGATGTGATTTATTGTTAACAAATGGAAGGAAGCTTGGTCTTTTCTTTTTTTCTTTTTTTAGGCTATCCCGCATCAATATGTTATTGGTTTTTGGTAATGGAGAACTCCAAGTCTAGGGGTATACAAACTCAGATTTTATGTCTAATATAGATGATCGAAAGTCAACATCTAAGAGTGTGTTTGTGTGTAATGGTGCTGCTATCAATTGAAAGAGTTCTAAGCAGACAGTAATAGCAGATTCCATCATGGAAGCAGAGTACATCACTACGTTAGAAGCTACGAAGGAGGCATTCTGGTATAAGAAGTTCACTACAGAGATCGGAGTGAATCCATCGGATGCCATTCCACTGTACTACGATAATAATGGCACTATAGTCCTAGCTAAGGAGCTGAGGTCTCACCAAAAATCCAAGCACATCAAGCGGCAATATCACCTCATCCATAATTACCTCAAGAATGGTTATGTCGAGGTCAAGAGAGTCAACTCCGTAGATAATGCGGCAGACCCACTCACAAAGCTGTTGGGTCAGCAAAAGATCGAAGCCCACCTTGAGAAGATGGGACCTAGATTTGAAGCCAATTGATTTTAGATCAAGTGGGAGTTTGTTAGATAGGTGTGCCCTAGAAGCCAGATTAGCTGACACTTGTAATACACTTCTAAGGGCAAAATTATAATTTTGACTATAAATAATAAAATAGATTATTTTCTATCATAGTATGTATTTGAAAGTGTCTATGATACATCCCTTGAGTTAATGACAATAATAGTTCATATTTTCAAGAGTTGAAAATTTAAGACATGAATTTTTATTATTAACTCATAAAATTCTTCGGACCATAAGAACATCATGAGGATGGTGATTGATCCGAAAGGTTGGTATATGATCACTTCTTTAGGATAGATGAGTCTTAAGTCTATGATGTAGAGACACCAGAGCGAGAGTATAGATACTCATTAGAGAATGAGGGCACTGAGCGTGACCACCTTGAGCAGTCATGAGGAAGTCTACCTTCTCATCGATGACTGGCTCGAAGCTGCAGTGGTGTATCTGGTTCTTTGACTTGAGGTGCATCGGCAGTTCACCTTGAGGGTGTTATAGTTTGACTACACTATAACTCGATCTCCTAGCCATTTAAAATCTTGAGGTGTATGTTGGCTATAGCATGTTCATTGTAGGAATTGGATTGCACCAATAGGATATCTATCTACCTCGGTAGATAAGGAGCAGCCCTATGATGATCATGAGAATCAAGCCCATAAGCCTATGGCCATGGCAGAGTAAAATAATAGAAAGAGTTTCTATTAGAATTTTCATATTGGACTTAAATCGAATGATTAATTCATATGATAGAAGTTAGGGTTTGACGAGATCACCTTAACCCTAATCCGATCAGGGCTCAAGATAGAGGAACTTAATCACATAGGTAACTACATCGAGAGGTTCACTTTCAGTTCTAATAGGTTGCCACCATATACTGCTAGGTGTCACTAGTAGATTTTGGGAGCAATTAGAATGATTTGGATGATCGATCATACTAGTTGTCTGAATAAAAAAAGTTCAGATCCATCGGAAGGTGTTTCGATGATGTCGGTGATAGAGATTGCGACATATCCCATTACCATACAAAATTGAATCTAACTGTCTCACACAAATAAGGGTTTAGATCTTGATATTATTAATTGAACTGAATCTAACTGTGTCACACAAATAAGGGTTTGGATCTTGATATCATCAATTGAACTAACCCAGTTCAATTGATTTGAATAAGATTCAATTAGGTTCAAAAAAATCATGCTAGCACACGATTGAGCCTAATGTTCTCCTTTAACAATCATTAAAACTTATCTCGACTATGCTAAATGTATTTGGGCTCACTTAAAAATCTTTACTTCATCTGACTAGATCTTGTCCAAGTCAGAAAAGAATTGTCTTAATTTATGAGATAAATTTGAGACAACACCTATCATTTTCAATCATCTGCTAAATCTTATCTTCGAACATTGATCAAATGTTGACCCTGGATACTTAGACATCTGCCCATGTGTCATGCACTCATAAGAGAGAATGTGGGGCCTTGTCTCCTTGCTAAAAAGTAGGTAGAAGGGGGTGCACGCCTAGGGAGGCATGCACCAAATGAGGATAAGAGTTGGAGTTTCATACAGATGGGACTCTAGGTTGCTTTAGGAAATTAAATCGTGTGACACCAAGAAGACTTGTTTGACCCAGTCTTGGCACCACCTAGAGAGAGTTTTGAGGGTCTTTAATTTGATTGGATCAGATAATATCATCCCACCAATCAGATTTAGATCTGATTGCACAAAGGGCCATGATTGGTCGGGATGATGTGGCGCTGCATGGTGCAGTAGGATCTATATAAATCCTGTTTGCACTTAGAATAGATAGCTTTTGCCTTTAGCCCATGCCACAAAGCTTTTCTCCCTCCTTCTCCATGCCACCCTCTAGTCCTCTCTCTCCTCTCCATGCTCAAGAGGTTTTGGGCATGAGTTAGGTGCAATCCAAGCAAGTGAAAGATGACAGGAAAGGAAGAAGACAACACTGCTATAAAAGACAACGTTTGTTCTTCAAAACCCATTTTGAAGATCTTTAGGATCAGATCTAAATCTAATTTTTGGAGGATAGATTGAGAAGGATAAGATCTTCAGATCCTGTATGAGTGGATACTGATAGAGGTTAGGCACTTGCGTGGCTACATCCAGAACCTCAGACAAACATCGGGATCATCACAGGACAATAGGATTACCCAAAACAAAGGTATAATCAAATTAGATTTAATTTTTATTTTTATTTTGATTATTAGATCAATAAGATCAGATCTGAAGAGTCTCAAATCTAATTAGGATCTTAGAAAAAATTTTTTAAAATATCTCTCTTGATCCAATCAAATTTGAATGAACCTGACCCGAGAAACAAGGTTTTTCCCTTCATCAGCTATAGTTGGTTGCTTGGTACTCTTCCAACTCACTGCTTCACCATTCAGAGTAAAGACATACCCTAAAATGAATTTGCTATCATCTTGGTCTGATTGGTAATTAGAGTCAGAATATCCTTCTAGTTTAAGATTAGATCCACCATATACTAGAAAAATATTCTTAATCTTTTTCAAGTACTTAAGAATATTTTTCACAGCTTTCTAACGATCCTCTCCTGGATCAATCTAAAATCTACTTGTAAAGTCTAAGGCATAAGCAACATCAGGCCTGGTACATAACATGGCATACATTATTGATCCTACAGTCGAAGCATAAGAAATAGAACTCATTATGTCTTAGGAGATATCTTCTTAGACATATGTATGCCTTGACTCATGGGTAAGTAACCGCTTTTACTCCTATCCATACTGAACCCTTTTAGTATTAAGTCAATGTACCTAGACTAGGATAAGCCAAGCAGACTCTTAGATCTATCTCTATAGATCTTTATTCCAAGTATATAGGATGCTTCTCCCAAGTACTTCATGGAAAACTTATTTGATAGCAATAATTTGACCGATTGCAACATGTAGATATCATTCCTAATGAAGAGTATGTCATCTACAAATAGTATCACGAAAAGCATGGCACTCCCACTAATCTTCTTATACACACAAGGTTCATCCTCATTTTTGATGAAGTCAAACTCTTTGACTGTAACATCAAAGCGGATGTTTCTACTCCTTGATGCTTGCTTTAATCCATAAATGAATCTTTTAAACTTACATACCTAATTTGGTCTCTCATTTGAGACAAATCCTTCTGGCTATGACATATAGACCTCCTCCTCCAGAAAATCATTAAGGAAGGTAGTCTTCACATCCATTTGCCATATATCATAATCATGGTATGCTGTTATGGCAAGCATAATCCGAACAGATTTGAGCATGGCAAAAGATAAAAATGTTTCATCATAATCAATCATCTATTTTTGCCTGAAATCCTTAGCCACCAATCTGGCTTTATAGGTTTCAACTTGACCATCTACTCTAATATTTTTCTTAAAGACCCATTTGCATCCAATAGAATTCACACCCTCTAGTGCATCCACCAAAGTCCATACTTTGTTGGTGTACATAGAGTCTATTTCGAATTGCATGGCAGTCAGCCATTTGTCAGAGTCCCTACTCATGACTACTTCCGTATAGGTGAGAGGTTCATCATTCTCAATAACTTGGGCATCATTATTCTCAATAATGAACCCATACTTCATAGGTACATGTCGCACTCTATCAGACCTACAGATAGGAGCAGTGTGTTCTGGTTCTTCCATATTTATGTGTTTATTTGATTGAGAAATATCTATTTGTTCTTCTTGAACTTCACTAAGTTCAATATTTCTCCCACTGCCCCTTTTTAGGATGAACTCTTTCTCTAAAAAGTGACATGCCTACTTACAAATATCATTTGTTCAGTAGGTTGGTAACTATCTCTAGGATATCCGATAAATAGACATCTATCTCATCTAGCATCTAGCTTATATCCAAAATTTTTTTTGACATATGTCGAACAACCCCATATCCTAAGATACCTAAGATTAGGTATCTTACCTCTGCATATCTCATATGGAGTACTAGATATAGATTTAGAAGGTACTCTATTCAAGATGTATACTGTGGTCTCCAGGACATGACCCTAGAAGAAAATAGGTAATTCTATGAAGCACATTATGGACCATACCATATTCAATAAGGTGCAATTCCTTCTTTCAACTACACCATTTATTTGCAGTGGATAAAGAAGGATCCATTCAGAGAGAATGCCCTTTCCTTTATGATAGTCTAGAAATTCATTGGATAAGTATTCACCATCCCAATCAGATCGAAGGATTTTTATTCTCGACCATACTTTGATACTCTTTAAATTTATCAAAGGCTTCAAATTTGTATTTCATAAGATACACATATCCAAATCTAGATAAATCATCAATGAATATTATAAAATAAGAGTATTCTAAAGAAAAAAATCTATTTTTTGGGTCAGATTCGTTCAGATCTGATTGGATTAGGAGGAATATTTTAAATTTTTTTCTTTGAAATCCTAATTAGATCTGAGACTCCTCAGATCTAATCTTATTAATCTAATAATAAAAATAAAATAAAATAAATATTAAATCTAATTTAATTATACTTTTATTTTGGATAATTCAATTATCATGTGATGATCTTGATGTTTGCCTGAGGTTCTGGATGTAGCCACGCAAGTGCCTGGCCTCTACCGATATCTACTCAGGCAAGATCTGGAGATCTTCTCCTTCTTAATCAATCCTTCAAAAATTAGATATAGTTCTAATCTTGAAGATCTTCAAAACTTCTTTTAAAGAACTGCCATTGTCTCTTGCAGTAGTGCTACCTTCTTTCTTTTCTGGCGCCTTTCACTTGCTTGGATCGCACCTTATTCATGCCCAAAATCCCTTAGGCATGGAGAGGAGAGAGAGGACCAGAGGGTGGCATGAAAATAGAGGGAGAGAGGCTTTATGGTGTGGGCTAAAGGTAGAAGCATTAAAAAGCTAGGTGCAGATAGGGTTTATATAGACCCTGCTACGCCATGCAGTGGCACATCATCCCGGCCAATCATAACCATTTGAGCAATTAGATCTAAATCTGATTAGTGGAATGACATCATCTGATCCAATCAGATGATAGACCCTCAAAAACATTCTAAGGTGGCACCAAGACTAGGTCAAACAAGAGTTCTTGGCACCATAAAGTTTAATCCCCTGAAGCAACCCTAGAGTCCCATCTGTATGGGACTCCTCCTTTATCCTCATGGGGCACACGCCTCCCTAGGCATGTGCCCTCTTCCTATCTACATTTAGTAAGGAGACAAGTCTTCAGGTACTTTCCTATAGGTGCATGACACATGGGCAGATGTCCAAGTGTCCAGGGTCAACATTTAACCAATGTCCGAAAATAGAAATTAGTAGGTGATCGAAAATGGCAGGTGTTATCTTAAATTTATCTCAAAAATTAAGACAATCCTTTTCTAATCTGGACAAGCTCTAGTCAGACCATGTAAACAGTCCTGAATGAGTCCAAACACATTTGGCTCAGTCGAGACAAGCTTTAATGATTATTAAAGGAGAATATTAGGCTCAATCGTATGCTAGCACGATTTTCTTGAACCTAATTGAATCTTATTCAAATCAATTGAATTGGGTTAGTCCAATTGATGACATCCAGATCCAAACCCTTATTTGTGTGATCCAGTTAGGTTCAGTTTCATATGGTAATGGGATATGCTGCGATCTCTATCATCGACATCATCGAAACAGCTTTCGATGGATCAAAACTTTTCTGATTCATACAACTAGTATGATCGATCATCTAAATCATTCTAATTGCTCTCAAAATCCTCTAGTGACACCTAGCAGCATATGGTGGCAACCCATTAGAACAAAAAGCAAACCTCTCGGTGTAGTTACCTATGTGATTAGTTTCCTCTATCTTGAGCACCGATATGATTAGGGTTATGGTGATCTCATCAAACCCTAATATCCGTCATATGAATTAATCATTCGATTCAAGTCTAATATGAAAATTCTAATAGAAACTGTTTTTACTATTTCACTCTGCCATGGCCATGGGCTTATGGACTTGATTCTCATGATCATCATAGGGCTGCTCCTCATCTATTGAGGTAGATAGATCTCCTATTGGTGTAATCCAATTCCTACAATGAATATGCTATAGCCAACATACACCTCAGAATTTCGAATGGCTAGGAGACTGAGTTATAGTATAGTCAAACTATAATACCCTCAAGGTTAACTATCGATACACCTCAGATCAAAGAATCAGACACAGCACTACAGCTTTGAGTCAGTCATTAACGAGAAGGTAGGCTTCCTCATGACTGCTCGAGGTGGTCACGCTCAGTGCCCTTATTCTCTAACAAATTTTTGTACTCTCGCTCCAGTGTCTCTACATCGTAGACTCAAGACTCATCTATCCTAAAGAAGCAATTGTACACCAACCTTTCAGATCAATCACCATCCTCATGATGATCCTACGATCGGGAGCATTTTATGAGTTAATAATGAAAATTCATGTCTTAAATTTTCAACTCTTGAAAATATGAA